>WYDI02030500.1:0-171723 GCA_009867235.2 Psittacus erithacus
ACCTTAGTTACTGGACTGTTCTTATCTCAACCCGTGGGAGTTGCATTCTTTCAATTCTCCTCCCCATCCCTCCGGGATTGGGGGGTGGGGGGAAGGACAGGTTGTGGGGGGAAAATGAGCAGGCTACATGCTTTTCTAATTTACGACTAAGCTTAAACCACGACAGTTCTTTAAGGAGTTCTCCCATAAAACTCTTCTGATACCAAAAATTCTGTAAGTTAAATGGCAAAACTTAAAAATTTACCCAGCTTGAGTAATACTCCTGACATCTCAGTGTAAGCTAAGACCCAAAGTTCAGAGGAAGATGAAATATATCTGTAATTAGTCTAATATGCAACACCAACTGTAGTGAAAATTTCTTGCTGCACTACACCTGGAGGTTAGCCTAGGTTCCAAAACTGAAAAATACAGAGCTTTTGCCATCTTGACGGTAATGCAACTGCAACTCACAGTTTACTGATCTTCAACAAAGCGTTTGCCAGTATGACACCCAATAGCTTGGTAGTGTGCAGTCTGCAATTAGCAACGATTATCTGTGCTCAATGGGACAGTATTGTGGTTACGTACAGGGGGGTGTGGATGTGTAAGCGCATTCATTTGTTGCTGGCACTATGTGAATACATATACTAAAAAAATGTTACACCATTATTTTCTAAGATACTGGGTAGCAGTGGAATGTGGGAATCTGTCATTAAAAATGTGAAAAAGTAGTTTTTGTTGTGATTGGAAAGTAGCTTACATCTGTAAGAAGTTCTAAAGCTAATTAGTGGATCTGATCATGCTTCTTCACTTGGCTTCCTGTCTTGTTCCATAAAAGGGCCAAACAATCTCTGGACAGTCTGAACAGAATAATACTTCTTCAATATTTCTTTCTTCCTAGTTCTACAGTATTTTACTGCCCATGTCACTTACTGAATCCTTTATTAAGCTTCTTTCATGACTATTCACATTTTCTCTTTTGTCTCTGTTCATTCCACTTAGTACCTGGAACACAACTTTAATGTACATTCTGCTCTTCATTTGTTGAAGTAACTGAAAACTCACCAAAACTTGCTGTTCTATGTGCAGTTAATTAATCCTTGTTTGCTCCCTATTGCCAGCACTGTAAAATTCTTGGGGTTTATGATCAGGCTAGGTATACAGTAAAGTAATTGTAATTTCCAAAGCAGGATCTAGAAAATACTATTCATAATAGTCTGGAGAAGAGCTATTTGGATGAAAAGGGTTGGGAGATTTGTCAAACTGAGAGTTAAAAGGGGACCTTCATTGTTTCTGCCCCTCCCATCTGCTGTTCTCTGCAGCTGAAAATGAGGCAGAAAGCCAACATCATGACATTTGAGCAGACAGCAGTTTATGGAAGTGTCTATTACAATTCCACACCCACACCCTTGGTAGAAGGGGGCCTTCTCCCTGGCCATTTCAAGCAAAATCATTGCCAGAGTTACTGCTGATGTGAGGCTTCATCCTCTGAGTCTGGGATTTGTAGGCAGACTCTTAAATTTTTCTACGTAGGTTTTAAATACAGATTCTCCTTCCTTTGCCTCACTTAGTGATCTTAAACACTGGTGAAATACCCTGTAAATTACTGTAAGTGCGTGAAACCTGCTACTGATCTCTCAATGTTGCAACTGGTCTTTGAAGGGAACAGTATAGATCAAATGTCTTTTTCAGCCTATTTGATTGTTGTTACTCTTTTTCTATGATGAGCATTTGCAGCGGTTCCACAAGTATCCTTCATCATTTTGCCTGAAAGAAATATTAATATATTATTCATAAATACATGCATACGTATAGGCCATACATAAAGCATATTTGCATACAGACGCACTCCTCTTTCTCCCATTTAAATAGTGTTCACTGATTGTTCAGTTTTCTTTAAAGGATGAGCCACCTGGCTCACTCTGGAATCAGGACTCTAGACTCAAAGCTGCAGCTGTGCAGCAATCCAACTGTGTAGCTTCATCAGTTATTTAACTGGACCTCAAAAAGTAAATGTACTCTCTGACATCCACTCTTTCTTCAGTCTGCTAAATAAACAAGAAAAATATTATTACTGTTTCTTCTGACATTCTTTTTGCTTGTTCTTTTTTTCCTTTGAATTAAGTATTGAGAATAAGCATGTGGATATAAAAGGAACTGAATTATGCTGGATTAGCAGCCCTAGAAACTGAAGTTCACTGTTTCTTAGTAGACCCTAGTAAAATACAGTGAGGATACTCTCCTCCAGCTGCCCAATTAAAGAGTGATCCACAGACCAGAGCTGGTGGTGAGCAGCTAGTGCAGTTGCTGTATGCATTTATTCTTGGACTTCTAGAGAGACACGTACGCAATGTGAACTGAACTGCTGCCTTAGATGCATTTCATGTAGAGCATCAGCTGGTGTGCAGAGATCACTGCTGCTTGGTACTGTGAAAGGTCACCCATATGTAAGCAGGGCCACTGACAGAATGACAAAAGGTGATCTGTCATGCTTCAGTCATGCAGCTGATCAAGTTGAGGGGTCCTGAAATGAGTGAATGTTGGACTTCATTAAGAATAAAACCAGAAGATTGAAGGTAAAGCAGTAAAATATTTGCTTTCATATTTAGGAATGAATTGAGAAAGGAGTATCTGAATGTACATATGTTTTCCCATCATGGATAATGGGATATAAAGATAATATGTGTAATCCTGCTTAGAACAATAATTAAAATATATCAGTAAATTAAATGAACTTTCAAGTCTCTGTCTCTTCATAAAGCTTAAATAAAGAAAGATGTGAGATTCCTCATTTATTAGTAAGGGGTATCACCATTTTAATTTTTAATGGAAAGGTAAGGAGGAAATTGTGTAGACCAGCACCTCACCTGAATAGCTGTGTGGATTGCAGGAGCAGAAATGCTGTCAGACATAAACAAAGAATGAGGACAAAACAAAATGGAAGTGTATGTACTGCCAGGTCTGATTAAACCAGTGAAAAAAAATAATGATGAAAGAAAACCAGTGTTGCCATTACAGATGTGTCAAGAAAGTGAATTGCCACATTGATAAATTAATTTTGAAGTCTGAATGAGCAATTTATATTTTTCTTTTGTTATACTAAAGTCAGTCAAAGGGGTGGTGTGATTCAGCCACACCAGTGGAGGGGATTCCCTCTGGATCTTTACCTCATAGTTACCTGGTTTGTTTGTTGGTTGGTTGGGTTTATTTTTGCTTTAACTTGTCTCCTGAACAACATGATCCTGAAGTGTTCTGGGAAAAGATTAGATTATGGGCTGATGAAATATAGGGGCTTTCTGGAACATGGAAAGTACCGATCTGACAATGAACTCCGCATTTCTCTTGAACCAAGAAAAGACATGCATAAAGTTTAGTGGTATTTTTAGCTGTTGAGATTATGTGTGTGCTGTCCATCTTTATGCCTTTTGGTCTCAGACTCTGCCAGGACAGAGGAGATTTTTAGCAAATATCTCCTTACTTCCTCTTACCCATTCACTGTTCTAACATGTGGTGGTTCACAAAATTTCTATCCAAAGGGCGTTTAGGGTGCTGCTTGGCTGAGGTTTACAGTTACAGTGGAATCAGTGCAACCTCCAAACAGGTTCCCTTCCTCTACCTTCCCTTTGAAGATGTTTTAGACTCATCAGGCAGGAATCCAAGCTCTGGAGGCCTCCAGTGGCATTTAATCTATCAGAAACCAAAGTTGCTATGCTGGCTGTAGTAACTCATAATTCAAAGAGAACATGTTAGAAAAACTGATCTAGAT
Organism: Psittacus erithacus; assembly: GCA_009867235.2. Taxonomy (NCBI): domain Eukaryota; kingdom Metazoa; phylum Chordata; class Aves; order Psittaciformes; family Psittacidae; genus Psittacus; species Psittacus erithacus. The sequence continues at coordinate 3,746 of WYDI02030500.1, forward strand.
ATTGATTTTAAAAACTCATCTGGCACTGTATCTCAGCATTTCTCTTTCACTGCAGAACAAATGGATTCCTTATATAAATTCTAAAATAATACAAAGCATATTGCTGAACTGGCATAAGAATAGCTCCCTTGCAGGTAGCTCTGATTTTGCAGAGTGGGGTTTGGCATATGAAACTGGTGACCAGAATCAGAACTGGATAAAAACTGGTGGTAAAATATTGCCAGTAGCTGGAGTGGGGATTTCTGTTGGAGTAGGAATTCATAACTTCTTTGTATAATAAATGACTAGACAGACTACACAATGGGTGTGATGAGTTTTATAAGGACAGGCAATTACTTTTATTTGTATCATTAGCCTAAGAAAAGACGCTGCTTCTTGCAAACTCAGTTTTGCTATTAGCCTTGGACCACCATGGTGGCAGCGATGCCATCCCTGCAAGATGAGTTTCCCTGCTGAGAACCATGTCCTGTGTGCTTTATTTTCCCAATCTGCAACTGCAGGAACTTCCTTGACTTCCAAATGAGTCATGAGGATAAATGATGTAATTTTTATAAAATGTTTTGATTTGCTCCACTGGAAGGACAAAGACTGATAATTTCATAATATGTAACTACCTAAATATCCTAAATACCATCTGAACTTTTCTGGGGCTTTGCTTACTGCCTGCTATTTTCCAGAGCTGTTTCAAAACATAAGATGAGAAATTATGTGCTTATTCTGGGGCTGTATCTTGAAAGTAAACACTACTCAAGAGTTCTGAAGATTGAATTAAGAAAAATATAAGGGAACACTGTCCTTGTGCCAATTTCTCCCTTTTATAATAAGTTAATCAACTTATACAGTGATATAGTGACTCTGAGAGAATTGTTTTTTTCTTCTTCAGGTATGGTCAACAAAATCAAATCCATTCGTTGTTGATTTTTGCTATGTGATCACTTATTAAATGCAAAGTAAAAATATTGCTGAATGACATCTGTCCTTTGGATAAACAGAGGTCAGATGTATTGCAGTGCAGGAAAGCAGAGTATACTTTGCAACCAGGACAAAGCTATTAAAATAGTAGTTTTGAGTCAGTTAAGAGAAGTGCATACATGTTCTGTACAACTGATTTAAGGTAAGCAATGAGCTGTTTCACTGCAGTACATACTGTGTGTTCCAGTGTGGCCACAGCATCCACAAATTAGCTATTCCATATGTTCTCAGGTCTCATGTCGGCTGTCAGTGTAGTTTGGCGGTTTGATTGCAATTTGAGCATCAGATGTGGAAGAAGAGGCAGACGCACAGGGACTGATACACCCTTGGCGGGCAGTCCCTAAAGGTCTTTCTGCTTCCCACACGCAGGTATGAGTGCACCATTAAGGGATGCAGCAATGCAGAGTTGAGGAATACAAGAGATTTGAGTACCCGTTCACACACATCGCTTCTACCTTCTTACTGCCCTACAAAGGTCAGTGGAGTTACTCCTTGCTACTAACCAAGGAGAGACACGTGCCCTACTGGGCGCAAAAGGCGAGATACGACTTTTACTGATCATGCCCACCGAGGCCAGGGCTGCTCACGAGGAGGTAATGAAAACGTGGAGTTTGGGGCCTCAGCCGGTATCGCTTCCTGACACCGGTGAGCAGCTCGCGGGGTCCCTGCCGCCTCCCGTCCCGACCAGGCCAGGGGGCCGCTGCATAGCAACCTGGGTGCTCGGGAGGTTGAAGGCTTCATGGAAAACGTGTGCTCCCCATGGGCCGAAGGGAAGGAGCCGTACTGGTCGCAGCTGACTGCCGGCGGACACCCTTGCGCCAGCCGCCGCCCCGCGGGATGCCGCGTGCTTCGCCAGCCTCTTCCCAGCCCTGCCCCGCGCTCCGCTCCACCCCGGTCCGCAGCCCCCTCCTGGCGCCCGGCCAGAAGCCGGGTCCCCGCCGCCGCGCAGGGAAAGCTACCGGCTGCCGGCGCTCGGCGATACGGCCCCACAGCCCCACCGCTGCGCGGGGACGACTTGTCCGCTCAGTGCCCACTGCCTAACACAAGGCTATCGCGGACACCGCGGCTAATCCATACCGAACGCGGCAGCCCTGCTGCGGCCGAGGGAGCCCTGCCCGGCCCCACCCCGCCTCGCCTCGCCACGCCCCGCCCCGCCACCTTGGGCTCCGGCGGGCTCGGAGAGCGTCTGCGCGGGGATCTCCGCGGCGCTGTCTCTTTAAGCGCTCTGACGTCAGCGTGGCGCAGCCATGGCAACGGCCTGTCACGTTGGCTGGGTCCATGAGGGAGGGGGAGGAGCTCCTCCCGCCGCGACTGAGCGCCATGGAGGCGGCGGCTCGGTGACACCCGCGCTGACTGTTACCCGGCGGCGGCGAGCCTGCAGGTATTTTCCGCCCGGGCCGCGGCGGAGCAGAGGATGCCCGCAGAGCCTGGCCCCTACTGGCAGAGGGTGAAGCTCTGCCCGGTTGGCAGCAATGGCCGTCCTCCAGGGCTGCCTGAGGGCGGCGGCTGGTTCCGCGGGGCGGCCGGCGGCTTTCCCCCGCCATCAGGGCAGCCTCAGCCGGGTGGGGCGCGGCGACACGGGAAAGCTGCTGGAGGCGGCAGGCTCAGTTCCTGCTCCGGCCGCCCCCGCGCCGCGGTCGGTCGCACACGGGTCGAAGGATAGGGGCGGGCGGCGGTTGCTCCGGGCCGGGCGGAAGGTTCCAGCGCCCTTCCCGTCTGGGGCGGCGCTGCTTGGGCTGCCGAGCCGGGGAGCGCACTGGGCCCCACTGCCCCTCAGCGCGGAGCAGACGGGACCGCTCCGGCGGGAAGGCCCGGCGCCTCGCGTCCCCTCCCGCCCGGGGCCGCCCCGCAGCACCCGGCGGTGCCGCCCCATAGCGCTGCTGCCGCCCCGCGCCCGCCGGCCCCCGCCCCTCGCGGGCGGCCCCATCCCGCGGGTGGGAGGGGGCGGGGAGCATGGGCGGCACCACCGCGCCGCAGCGCTGAGGGGAGGGGGCGGTGCTCGGCGGGGAGAGCCCAGCCGCAGCGGGAGTGAGCGCTGAGGCTGCCGCGGGCGTCGCCGCCAGCAGCGGCCCCAGGGCGGCCGGGAGCCCCGCTGCGGCCCTGCGCAGCAGGTAAAGACCCCCCGACGCAGGTTAAAGCCCTGCGCTCCCCACTGGGCTGGGGCCGCGGGCGGAGGGGGATTGCCAGGGCGCCGCCCTGAGGATGCGGGCGGGTGAGGGGCGCGGTCCGTGCCCCGGAGTTGCGGGCGCCGGCGTCTGTCGGGAGCGGCTGGGTCCAGCGGAGTTGGGCGGCATCGTCGGTTTCTCGTCCTGTCCTATCCGGTTCCCCGCCGCCCCGGAGCGCGGCCATGCCGAGGCGCCGCGCCCAGCCCCCGCGGGGAAGGGTGTTGTCGGGGCAGGTCGAGGCCTTCGTGGCCTCGGGGCGGGGGACCCTGGAGGTGGTGCGAGAGGGGCAGGAAGGGAGGGAGAGGTTCGTCCCCAGGCTGGGGGATGAGAAGCGGAGCGGGCAGCTCTAGCCGCCTGGAGAGCCGGTGGCAGAGAGATCATCTTGGTGCCCCTTCTCGCCTGGGAATCATCTCCTTGTGCCCGGGGGTCGTCAGGAGCAGCTCTGGGGCTGAAACAGTAATACCAGCAGTGCTGGTGGCAGGCTGACCTGCGCGCCGGGGTGTTCAGAATGCTCTTGCCGCCCCAGCAGTGTCAGGCAGCCCAGCAGTTCAGAGTCGAAAGTCTGTACGCCTGGCAGTAACAGGCAGTTCCCGGGTTTATGGAATATGTAGGGGAACTCTTCTCGTATTTTTTATTTCTATGCCTGTCTAGAGCTTTTTTGGTTTTCCATAAATTTGTATTGTGGCCAGGAGTTATGCCTTATCTGAACCGTGTATTTTGTGACAGGAGTAAATCTGAAGGTACTCTGTCTTTAGGAAAAGTGCAAAGTCATTAGATGTTTTTCGTGTCATTCTTGGTAAGTATTGCTGGTTTCCGCATCCAGATTTGCATCCCCCCTCTCTCCGAAAAAAATCTTTTTATTTGCACTTTCTGCTGAGGTTATCAGCTTCTTTAATTTTTAGTTTGCCTTCTGTTGGAAAATGTGAAAAGCATCCACATTGTTTGTCTGTCAGACAACAAGTTTAGTTTATGCTGTAATATTATCTGAACTAATGCAAAATAAGCCTTGATCTGTTCCCTCTTGTTAATTATACAGTTTGGGAGTAGATATGTTGTCTTTTATTAGAATGATGGTTGTAGCTTGGAAAATACATGATTTTCTGGGCTGGTTTTCAGTTCTGAACTAGGAGCATGGCAAGCCTCAAAGCTGAGTACAAGTTGAGGAAAAAATTGCTTAGAGTTTAATGTGATTATATATAATCAATTTCTGAAACATCAGAGTAGTAGCTGTTCTCTGCTAGGTAGAGAGTATTAAGAAAGGAAGGAGGGAAATGACAAAATGCTCTAGAGAGAGCAGACCTTTAAAACTCTCCATAAAAGCATCGGGAGAGATGAAAACTGTTGTTTGCAGTCTGGTGAGTTTTACATGTTCAGTGGAGTTTTGTATTCTAGTTTGGTCTCTGCTTGAAAAATGTTTTGTCCATTTTCTGCTGCCAGGGTGAACTGGGAGCTTGGAGCACTTGCTCTGGGGGAAGGGGTTCCCTAGATGTAGCTGGGTGCTTTTCCTCTTTGGCCAGCTGTCAGCGCAGGCTCATTCTGATTTGTAGGGGTTGCAGTGCTTCACTTGCAGAGTTCACTGCAAGAGCGTTTAATGTGCTTTACACAATTTCATATACTTCTCTAAGCATAAATGGAGGATCCATAGATTTTTGGCCATTCTTGTGGGAAGTAGGGGGAATATTGGGGGACATGAGCCTTCAGACTAATTTGAGGGTGTGGAAGAAACCCCAAAGCTGCTGTCTGACTGCTAATAGAAATACTGGAAGTGATGTAAAAGATGACTAATTTGACAATCAAATGACAGATACAGCAGATGTAATTACTGGTTAAAGTTGGGGAAAGTCTGAAGTAATGTTAACAGGAATAATAACTGTATCAACAGATCAAAACAAAACAAACCACATGACAAATCCTGACAATCCTGAAAGTATTTTAGTAGGATGGGAATTTTTAGTGGGTTTTTGCAATGTTTGTTTGTGATTCTTAAGCACAATAGCTGTGGTGAAGTTAATTTGTGCTTCCAAAAAACAGACTGGTTTTTATCTTGAAAGAAAGGGGCTAGGAAAAAGGAGATTGTACATACATGGATATGTCTCGTCGTGTGTTTAATATAGCAAAATACAGGCAATATTGAATTATACATTATTTCTTTGAAATGAGCAGTTTTTATGGTAGGCAGTGTAGAAGAGTTGTATAGATTTAATACAGTGAGAAGCAAGCCTATAATAATACCTGTCATCTGTTAATCATGAAAAATTTGAGCAGGTTACAGGGATGTCTTTTTCTGTATCTTGTATTGTTAAAGTGGTACAACAAATAGCTGGTGGCTTTCTCTCGTTTATCCCTTTCCTGAGTGCTCAAAAAGTTGGGCTTGGTTGACCACTCATGTCATTTGGATCTTAAGTAGAAGATTGTTGGCTACAAATGTAATCTGCTGGATAATGAAAGTTTCAGCTACATCTTCATGTTGCTTAGTACTAAGATATCTAAGTGTTCAACTTGTCCAAGTATTTTAATTTTCCAAACGGTTTCTAAAGAAAAGCCTGTTGCCTCATTATAAAACCTTGCAAAAATATTCTTGCATACAGAACTGTGCGTAGTTCTCTCCTAAACCATTGCGCAACTTTAAAAAATTGATGAATATGAGATTTTGAAGGTGAAGTAAGAAATAAGCCCCAAACCCCACAATATGCAGTGCATTGTAGATCTTCCTTGGTTACTGTCTTCTCTGCAAGAGTCCTGAACTAAGACTGTCGTGTCATTGAAGACAGGGTCATTTGATTTATTATCTTTTTAATCTCAGGAGTCATAAAAGTCTCATCAAAATAGTAAGAAATTAGAAATCTCTGAGCTCGATGTGCAGTGCTTGCTCAGGGAATGTAAATACCAGGAGACAATGATAATGCAGTGATTGTGGTTTGTACTTAATACTGTCTGAGAATATCAATTCTCAGATTAATGCAGTTCCCATGTGCCTGGAGCTTGCTATTTAGAAAGTGTGCATAGTATTGCTAATCAAGAAAATATTTTTTTTTCAAGTTCCACCAAAATTCTTCTCTCTAATTGGATGCAGACCTGTCACTTATTTCATCTTCTTAAGTGTGTAATTAAATCTATGTGAAACCTCTATGTTTTGCAGCTTGGACTTTTGTCATAGAATTTACATTAAAGATGCTAAATAGAACTAGAGCAAGTGACCATGAAAAATGTGAACATACACTGTTTTCTTAAGGCTGTGGTTTGATGTAATATTAGGGCAGAAAGCTTAAAGAGCTTTCTAGATAATGTGAGGCAGTGACATACAACGCTGCATTGTTTCAGATTGTGTTAACGCGTCCAGCGATGTGGGAACAATGAAACAGTCCATCTTTGCAGAAAGCCTGAAATAAAAGAGCAAGAGGTGAACTTCTTAATGCTTTGAATGGATGTCAACTTGGATGCCATCAGATACTCGATGTTCTGATTATTATGAGTTGCTGTAGTTAGTGTGGGGAAGAACTAGAATGAGAACCGAGCTGAAGGTTTATTAAAAACAGAATTAAAACAAGTACAGATGGACATTGGCTAGCAACTAGTTATGCAGCGAGGATAGTTTCATTTCCTTTAATGTGTGTCAGCTTCTGAAAGTAAGTGCTGGCATACAGTAAAACAAATTCTGATTCAGTTTCTGTAACTCTTGCAGTCTGTTGCCTTCTGAAAGGCCTTAAACTGTAAAGGAAGGAAAAGACAGAAGTGCCTGACTGTAAATTAGAGTAAAAGACACTTTCAAGTTCCACTTGTTGTATAAAATTAGTTGCTTGGAGGCAAAATAGTTTTGCCAATTTGCAGAAACTGTTGTTATCCCCTCCTTCTGATGTTAGATCTCAGACAAGTATTGAACATATGGATTTTCAGCATAAGCCAAGTGTTTGAGTCATTATGAAACCTACTATTTTGAAACACTAGAAAAGCTGAGTAATATTAAGATTAAAATTAATTTATAAGATTTTAATTTTTAAATGGGAGTGATAGGACCAAAATAAAACCATCATATCAATCCCAGGATTGACTGTGTTTCTTAAGTGAGATTGAAGAGCTTGGAGCTGCTCTTGCTGACTGGCTTGGCATCTTTGACAAGAACAAATGACCTCACCATCAGCAGTGGGGACTCTTGGATCTGTTTGGTTTGTTTTCATAGTGCAGTTATTAGTTCAGTTGTCAGCATCTCATCTAGCACAGGAAACTCGAGCAGATTCAGGATAACCTGAAAATTTGTTTCTTGTTGGGTTAATTTTTGTCTTAAGTTTTTGCTGCCCAATATATATATATTTTTTTTACTGTAGTAATTATGTCTAAAATATATTGCAGTTATGTAAATTTAAATTTACATATTAAAATGCAGTTTGTGCACTTGTACACATTTAAAGTCTTAAAGATGTTTATTCATGATCTATTGTTAAAACATGTTTTTAAAATTGCTCTGATAAAAAAAATATTTGATCCGAGTATTTTTCTGGTGACCCTTTCTATCTTGACTGATCACTTTAAGTGATTGTTCATGTAAACCAATTTTATCCCAAGCTTGGAAATGGAAAACATGTTCCTTCCTTCAGATTCTTGATTTAAATTGAGCTTAGTTGTTACTGAGCTGAAAGAAATACTCAGGTGGCATATATAGATGCTATACTTGTCAAAATCTGATTTCACACACTGTGAATTTAGAGCCTCAGTATGTATCTAGTGACTCTGATCAGTCTTGGTGATTTGACTTAAAAGATTTTGGCAGTGCAATGTAATGTCAAGACTCCTAAAAAATTAATATATCTGTAGTATATTAGGTTTTGGGTAGGTTTGTTCTAGAGAAGCCCTTCTGTCCCCCTCAGGTTATAAACTAGGTTTAAACAAATATATTTATCTTGTGCTGCTGTGTCAGAGTGCAAACTGGAGTACTTTATGTGTGCATGTTGGTGACGGGAAGGAAAGGAAGTACAAGAGCTCATCAAGTTTTGTAGCAATCTAAACATTAGGTACAACAGGCAGAGTTCAAAAAATGGCACAGCAGTTTCCATGAAAACACAAAGTCCAGCTGCCTCAAATAATGATTATAATACCATTTTCCTTCCATTGGATCAGTAGGAAGTATACAGTAGGAATGTTTGGGTGCTCTTAACCATCCTGGGGGAGAAGGGCAGTGGTCCACAGGGAAGTGTTGCGGTATTTTATAAGATGTTAACTGTTCTTTTTAAATCTTAGCGTCTGACACCTGAAGGACAAGAAACTTCTCCATTGTGGTTGCTCTTTCTAGTAGTTTGAATACAAGGTGTCTAAAAAAAGCAGTCTGAAGTATGGATAATATGGTGGCCAGGAAGTAAAACTAATGTTTTGGGCGCTACAAACACAATCTTAAGATACACAACAGAAAAGGGGAAACTCCTCTGTTGTCCTAAAAGCAGCCTAAAAGAGGGAGTTGGGTATTTTTAATTTTATACAGCAGGATAAAAATGTAACACAAGTCCAAAGTAAAAGTGCTCTCAATGAGTGTGTGATGGTGTCAGTGCTGTGTTGCTGTTAGGCTTTAGGAAAAAGCAGCTAATTGGTAAGGTCAGGTAGCTGGAGATAGGAAGTCGTAGAAGCTTTTTTTTCCCCCTTCTCATCTCTTATAGTTTGTTACAAATGCAAATAGATGAGCATCAAAAGCCAAACATGCACTTTGAAAAGGGATGAAATGAGGAAAATTGACTTTTCCTAATGGTGTTGCTTCAGAGGTTTGAGCAATTTTCTCTTCTCAATCTCTGCAGAAGCCTTGTAGCCCTGAATTGTAGACTTTCATAGTAACTTTTCACAAGATTACAGCTGACAGGTTAACATCTTAAGCAAATAAATTGCTTGAGAGTTTCGTTGGTGTGGCTAATGTTTGCCTTTTTGTTGAGTCAAATATCATTTTGCTTTACACTTGTCTTAGTGATCTTTCAGACAATTGATGAGAAAAATGCTAAACTAGTAGTATGCATATGCCATAGATTAAAAGCCTTACAAGAACAGCGTCATCTCTTTGGTGAAGGGTAGAAGCAGAGAGGATGTACTTGGCTTAGGATGCTTTTGGCCCAGCTCACTTTGACTGAGATATGTAGGAAATATTTACAAGAACAAAAATTTCAGTGGGTTGGAAATATAACCTTCAGCAAAGCAGGTTGTGGAGCCACAGGCTCTCTTGTGGCCACAGTGCCTGGCGGATACGTTCCTGTCTATAACCTGAGGATTTGTCTCCACAGAAGAATTTTGCTATTTATAACCCAGTGGTGTCACATTTTCATAGAAAAGTTATAGTATTTAAAAAAAAATAAAAAAAATCCCAAAGTGACGCATTAGGGAAGACTGCTTCTAGTGGGAATATTGTGATTATTTCCTTCAGCATGTTCTTTTCCATCCTTTTATGTTGGAAACCTCATCTAGGGTAATTTTCCTTCCAATAGCCAGGTAGGTAATTTCTGACTTTTGGGCACTTACAGTCTGTATACAGTTCATGTGACCTGAATGTCTTTTTATTCTTTTTGGGCTGTGAACTCTACAAATATATTTGGATTTTAATGCATTGTAAAGGTGTGAAAAATAATGAATCACAAGTTTTAATTTACAACTTCCTTTTAAGTAATGCCAGTTTTATTTAGATAGGGTTTTTTATGAAAGGTTTTATCTTGCCTAAAAGTTTTTTTGTTCTTTTTTGGCTAGATATAATCAGTATGCTTAAAATATTCCTACTGTAAAGATGGCCTTGATTTTGAGAACCCTGCAAATATGAACATAGAAACACACTGGTACATCCTGCTTCAATATAATATGTTCCTTAAATACTTTCTTTTTTAGCAAGTGACCATTTGAAAGCTTGCAATACTACATAAGAAACATCAAAAGCAATTCAAAAGAGTATGGATCAAATATATCAATCTCATCAGAAGTGGTACCTGGGGTAGTTACACAGCCTGGGTACTCTTAATCCTGTACTTGGGTTAGTAGGAGTGAAAAACATTACTTGGGGTTCTCAGTTTCTACTCTTGAGATTTTTAATTCAGTGGCCCTCTGTAAAGTGAGGTTGCTGATAGATTATTTTTTTTTTTTTTTTTTTTTTTACAGGCCTATGATAATATGCACCTCAAAGAAGAAGAAAAGAGAGAGAGAAACCTACTAAAGCAGACTGAACTCCAGTCTGGAAGAGGACTTAATTTTTGTGGCTTAGAATCACAAATAATTGACCAGAAATGCATTGTGAATCAAAAGCAAAATTAAAATTAGACCTGAGGGCAATAGTTTTATCTGATCTTTGGATAATCAGTGTCAAAAGAGCAAATGTTTTTATTTCCTTGCTTTCTTATGAAAGAGTACAGCTGTATGCTAAATGTTACAGCTGCATGATTATGTGAACTGCATAATGCCTCGCTGTAACTTTGGTACCAAGGGAGTGTGTGTGTGGTGCTGAATGGTGAGGAGGAGGGAAGGGCGCTGAAGGGTATGTATAGATCAGATGCATTTTTTTTTTTTCCCCAAGCTGGTGATACATTAGAAAGGGTACAATGTGTGTTTAACTGGTACTGCTGGGCTCTCTTCTCCTGAAGTGTGTAAGAATGCTCCGCTTCAAAAAAATGTCAGTCAGGAATTATTTCAGTCAAGCAAGTAGTCATCTTAGTTGAATTGAGGCACTTGTCCTGTAGACGGTATTAATGTTTCATAATGTGTATCTTCTTCACTGACTTTAAACTTGCTTTTTTCTGTGTACTTCGTGCCTTTTATGCGTACCATTCAGTCTGCACGCTGTCAGAAAACAGGAGGCTGCTTAAGCAATCTTTCGTGCGTGCAGGTGCCAGACCAGATTTTGCATGCATAGCACTGCTTGGCCCTACAAGATGGAAGGGTACTCTGCCACTGCAGTAAATATCGATGTGTCAGACCCTTAGGAAATTCTCAAATCAAATTTGTTTAGGGATGGATTTAAATGTAAGTGGTCTTTCAAAATGACTTTGAATTGTGCCTCTACGCTTTTCATAGGAAAACTTCTTAGAATAGCTTCTGGGTATAGCTGGGTATTCGAAGAGAAAAATAACATAGTATGTTAGCTCACTCTGTGTGTCCACCTGCATGTCCCCAGGGAAAAAATTGGACTGGAAGCATCTCTTGTCTTGTTACTTAGGGTTGTATCTTTTTTTTCTTAATTAAGCTTTCTTGTCACTTCTTACATGTTTTGAATTGTAAAACCAGTAATAATTTGTTCAGTGATGGACTGTCTTCTGGTCAGTCATCCAGATTTTCACTGGAGAATTATTGTTAGAGTCACTAAAGACAACACAATTTGAATTTCACATGAAGTTCTGTTTGCAGGGAGTGTGATAAAAATAAACCTGTGCTTGCGTACCAAAATATTTTGACCTGGAAATGAATATAAGATGTAAGAGTGTTACTTTTGGACGTGGAATATTCATGACTTTTAAAATTCCTTGCTTCCTGTGGTTTTTTCAGTCTTGTGCTTGACACTGAATTTCTTGGGTTTTTCTTAGAATCTGGTGTGTGGGCAAAGAAGAGTAGGGGCTTTCTGTGCATATTTTATGAATGTGCTTTAGAAACAAACTCAAGATATCTGGAAGCACCAAACACTTGTCTGGTGAGCTGTCAACTTCCTGTATAAAAAAAGAGTAAAAGTCTAAAGTCACTGATCATTTTTCCTAGTAAACTTAATAGAATTCTTTCACTCTTTAATTTCAAAGCAGTGATTTTCTTTGTCTTTTTGTAACTGCTGTTAACAAGGTCGATATTTATTGGTCTGTTTTGTCTTCCATGGAAACCATAATCAAACCAGTCATCAGACACAGAGACGTGTTGTGATCTGTTAAGACTGGTTGTGGTGAGGGTTTGCTCTTTGACAAGCTGTGTGTGTGCAGTGGCAGCAGCACTGATAAAGTGGCATTGGCTTCTAAACCCAGCAGCACTCCTGCAAGATGCCTCTGCTTTCCTCTGTTAGTGAAAAACACTAGAAGTTGATACTTACCATACTGAAGTCTGAAGGTGAACACAGATATTTACATTCGTCTGACCGAAATTACTTCTCTTGGTAACTCCAAATAGTTGTTGCAGGAAATACAAACATTTTTGTGTGGCAGGCTTTATTTCAAAGTTGTATTAAAATCACAAGCTAAGTAACTTTGTGCGTATAAATGGCGCATACTACTTTATGATGTGTAGAGAGGTATGAGGTGTTTTGCGGAGGAAGGGAGGAACAATATTGTTGGCTTGAGACTGCTTCTGCCACACAGTTTATGGGTGGGGTTGTATTTGTGATATAACTGTATGGGGCGTGCTGGCACATGAAGCAGGACTCTCTTCATATCCCACTGATCTCTTGTTTGCTTGTGGGTCTCTTTTGCGACCTCTCCTTTCTAGCTGTACATGCAGTTTTAGGCACATACATTCATCAGTTCCTTAAAATTGGGGATGGTATCTGTTAGAGAAATGGGTGTTTGAGTAAGTTCTGCTAATATCCTTCCTCTCGAGAGGCGTTGGTTGATTATTTCCTGTTTTTGTACCAAAGCTATAATGGAGACATATCACTTTAAAACACTTCCAAAATGTGCAGAAGTGCAACAATAGCACTGACCTCAGCAAGTGAGGTCACACCCAGGCTGCTTCCTGTTTTCTTCTTGGGGAGACCAGAGGCCCTGAATATGGGAGAACCCTTCTGTATGTGCGCCCTCGAGGCTCAGAAATTGGAGTGACAATTCTCTCTCACAAAAGGAAAATTTAAAAATTTTAAGAAAAAGATTTAGTTAGGATTTCTGATCTTATTTTTTTTTTAATTATAACAATTTTCTTAAAAACTTACCGTTATTCTCTTTCTTTATTATAATGTCTGTGTTCTGCAACATAAATACACTCCTCAAAAGTATACATAAAAGATACATCAGGGAAGGAGATGCACTGGCAAGGTTTGAGAGGAGAGAAAGAAAGAGCAGGATACACAATGGCACAATTACAACCCTTATATACTGTTATTCCAACTTATGTCTCTCTGTTCAGATTTAAGTATTGGTTGACCAGTATAAAAGCTCCTTGCTTTGTTGTCTTTGTTTATTGATGCAGTACAGCTACAAATCAGAACAAAGAATTCTTGGGAAAATAAATAGCTTGTAAGGTCTGCAAGAAAGGGAGGAGAGACAACTTAGGGCCAAGGTACAAGGGGAAAAAAAGGCATTGTGTTTAATTTTCTTGTGTGGAGAGCTGAGTGTGTGTGTGGTCTTCAAACAGCTCTGCTATAGTAAATATATTACATAAAATTCCAACTGAAATACTGTTTATATATGAAGGTATGTAACTCCAGAATAGCATTAATGCATTTATTTCAAGTGGCTGTTGTGCAGGCAGCATTTCCACTTCATGCAAGGCTTTGTCCACTGTGTCAGAGTTTGTAGATTTTGAACTGTTCTTGAATATGTCAAATCCATTCCCTTCAGGCTGTGAGATATAAAACTTATCTCATGTTTTTCTTCTCCAATCATGACTCTGAGAAGACATAAATGAGCGGGAAAAGTTGTTGAAGTCTTGGTTAATGTCACTAAATAAGAAAAAATGCTTTATCAAAGTTTTCTTTGGCACGTCCTGAACATATAAAGTGTTTGGTTTGTGTATGCTGCTGGAGGTCAGCTTCAGAGCCTGAACCCCATTGTCCACCACTATTGAGACAGCAAAGCCTGTGTACACTGTCAGCAGTTACTCAAGACGAGCAGGTAACTTTACACAGGTGACTTCAGCATATAAAGGTTTTATGGACTGAAGCCTGAATGTGAGTTACAATATAGCCCCTTGAGAGGTATCTGGAGTATGTCTTGGTGTCGTCTTCCTGTAATTAGTAAACCCGTATAGTTCCTTATGTTTACTCACCTGTGTGATCACTAGTAGGAGTGAAACCACTTGTTACTTTCTGCTGCTGTATGTTGATCACCTGGGAGATGTTACTACTTATATGAGTCAAAAAGCTGAGATTGGTATGTATAAGCAAGCACTTAGTTCTAAAGGGCTGATTGTTGTTTTTTTTGTTTTTTTGTTTTTTTTAATACAAAATGAAATTCTTGCCTGAGTAATTCTTAGTCCATAGCTCTGAAGAATCCAGACAGGCAGACTATTCTTTCTGCAGTCCCTTTAATCTCTAGGTATTTGGCACAAAACCAGCAATGCTTTGTTGTGGGGAAGGTATATTGACATGTATCTAGTCATTGGTTTTGGTTTTTTGCTCTTGCGTATGTGGTGATTTTACATGGGAATAAGCTGGGCTTGCTGAGGCAAGTGCAAATGCCCCCCCCCTTTTTTTTTACATATATATATTTTTTTTATTTTTTATTTTTTTTAAGAAATCAGCTTTCTTAGCATCTTAGTTTGTAAACTGTAATCTTCTCAGAGACAGAAATAGCTCCGCTTTGCAGAACTAAAGGTTCCCATCACTACAAGCCTGACTATTCTTCAAGTAACTTGCAATTATCAGACTATTTCCTGGCTTTCCAGAGCTGTGTTGGCTCTCTGTCCCTGCACTAGCCTTCTGCTCAGTGCTGTGGGGTCAGCAGGTCCCTGCCTGATGAACTCCTGCATCCCAGCTTGTGTAGGCACTGTGTCCTGCTCTGCTGCTGGCCAGGGTGTCATAGAGGTCCTGAGCTTGGTATATCTTCTTACAGTGTGTCCTCAAGTGCATTTGGAGTGATATTTTTTTGCAGAGAAAAGAAATTTCCTCCAACATTTAGAGCCACAGTGTTGGAATCCACCGGCTGCAGCAAAAGTACTTCCGAGACAAGAACCTGTGGCAATTTGTCACTGCCTGCCTGTATAATGAAGAATTAAACTCTTAGCAAATTATGCTGCTACTGAGTCAGGCGTAGTGTAAGGGGTAATTTATATGTGGAGCACTCAAGCCTGCCAGTGGCTTTCTTGACACTAGATAGCTGTGGAATCTGACTTAGTTAATTATTTTGCCTTGGGAGGCACTTTATTTTGGTATCAGTAAATTCACTTGTGCAAGTCCCTTGAGGAAAGATTGCACGGAGGTACAGTTCAACCTACAAATGATACTACTTTTATGAAGGCAAAGACGTGCTGCCTTGATTACACAATAGTTATTGCTCACAATGAGCTCCCGTGTTGTTGCTTCTGATGGGAAGCATCTCGTGTCCTTGACCCTATTTCCTAATCACCTGGGTGTCCTGCAGTGGTACACCCTCTGGCTACCACTGGTATTAAAAAGTTCTTCCTCTTCCTATTGCTCGTCCCATCAAGGCCTTTTTTGCTGTAGCAGATGATATTATTCGTAGTACTTCTTGCACATCATCAGTTGCATTTGGAGAGAAGTATCTGGTGGCTTCATCAGGATTTCTACCTGTGAATGCCGAAAAGCAGATGCCGCTAGTATTCTGCATCTGAGGTAACTCTAGTATTTTTTTCTTTGACTAAATGTTTATTAAAAATATTAATAAGTCAGGGAGATAGACATTACATTAACCCCAGTCTCCTCAGGTGGTAGGAGGAATCCTGACTGCCCACAGAAGTGCAAGAGGTGATGGCCTTGCTGTGGTCACATCTGAGTATGATAAAACTGGGCTCCTGGGGAAGTTTATGTTCAGAATAAAGAATTTTCCAGGCTGTGGAGCAATGCTCCTTCCTGGCTGTAGTATTTGGTCTTTCTGGAGAGGAGAATAGACAGGACAGGTGGCCTTTGTAATGTAGTACAGACTGGAGATGAATCCAATGAGTTTTTCTGTAATTTGCTGTATGAGGAAAAATTTGCAATAAAGAGATCGCCTCTGTTCTTCACAGTCCCTGTAAGCCCTGCAAAAGCAGTCCTAGCACTTACTCAGGTAAGAAACAAGAGGGGTTTTTATCTGATGACTGGTAGCATTGGGAAATAGCACACTTCAAGGTTGTGGTGGTGACCGGCTTCTCTGCACTGAGGACAGGTTTATAGGATGCAGCCTCTGCTTTGCCATCGCTGCCCGCCATCTCAGTTCCGTGTTCTTGCTCTGCTTCGCTGATCACCTCGCTGATACACTTAACTAGAAACAGTATTACAGAAAGTATCTACCTCACTGATACATTTAACTAGAAACAATATTACAGCGTCTCCCTCTTGACTGTGGCTTCCTCTCTTTAATGGTATCACTGTAGCATTAGAAGCGCTAAAACGGTCGCAGATGCATCTGTGTACGCAAGTTCCAAGCAAGTGCTTATTTTCTTGTGTTGCTGTCGTATGGCATCAGCAAGGTGTTCATATGGTAGTCTGACATGAAGAGTTCAGAGATGCTGCTTGCAGAGTTACTGTGAATCAGGAAAGGCATACATTAGAGTGTCCTCCCTACTCACTCCGTTTCTGTGATTTTGAGTACCTCAAAATAGTGCTTTAAAAATATAAAATCCCAAGTGGAAGCAGTTTGCTCATGGTTCTGCTAAATATGTAATGCTGGATGATCATCTGAACACACAAGCAGTTGTACTGGGAGCTGCAGACAGCCAGTACAACAGGGAGCATTGGATAGACTTCAGTTTAATAGTTAAATTGCACTTAGTTTGTTTACCGTGTTTGCTTACACTATCCCAGCATTTATATATAGCTTAATAATATCTGAGAGTTTGCTGTTCAGCTGCTGTGTACTGGAAAGGAACTTTAATGCTTTAAAGCTAAAATAATCTAGTTCCAAGGTGAATCTAGATCTTGTAAAAATATGTACTGGCTTGGAGGCCATTATGTTCATTGTGGTATAGCTTGACCTTGAACCACTGATAATGTTTCTGCTAAGCAGTAATGCCAGTGACCTTGCAAATTTAGAACATACTGATGTTGCTAGGACTTTTCAACTACAAAAAAGAATTCTTTCAAAAAAGTATGCAAGATCATTGTCGTTTAATTTGCTTTTAAAATTTGCTTAGGAGTTGATTTTTAAGCTAAAGGTGGGTGTATGGGAGGGGCTTCTGGAGCTGGATTTTGTCCGTGTGGGAACTTGTACAGGTATAACACAATTTGAAGATATTAAGCTTAACAGCTGTTTAGCTGCTGGTGCTTCTTGATATAGAAATGGCATTAATGATGAACAGACTGCCATGAATGGCAAGGTCATTAAGACTGACTTTGTATACAACTGGAGTGCAGTATGGCCATTGATGGTCTTTGAGTGCCAGTGCATTGTTACAGCTAATTTTCTAATATGCTCCCATTTTTACTTAGCAATAGGAAAATACCCTGACTTCAGCTACTTGTGAAGAGCCATGTGTGCTTCCAGTTGAATAGTAATGGCACTTTCTTTGTGGTCAGTTTCCTCTCTGTGTTGATGTTACTGTTTACAGAGCACTGAAGTGTGTGGTACATCGTAGGGCAGAAGCTGACTTCCCTTCTCAGAAAATCAGAGATACAACAACTTCTGTGTAAGGAATCTTTATTTTCTGTAAAAATAGCAGGCAAGACTACTAAAATGTTGGCAGGCATCATGGCTGGCTTGCTTTAGACCTTTGAATCCATTGTTTTGTCTGTGTTAACCTTTGTGTAGGTTCTAGAACGAAAAAGGGAAAACATGCTGAAAAGGCTAATTTGACACTCTTGAAGCTGAAAATGGGGCTGTATTTCATACAGTATTTCATTCTAGTCCAATGTATTAAGATTGTAATTAAGCTTGATAGGCTATAAAGGCATGTGATTAGCATGCATGCTAAAGTGATATTTTTAATGCTTGATTTTTTTTTAAATCGGACATTAGTGTTGGTGATTTCTGTTTTGTGCCTGATGTGCATTAGGCAGTATTAAATAGTCTGGGCTTCTGAAATAGGAAGGTGGTAGTAAATGAAATGGTCTCCTAGAGTGTTTGCGTCTGAACTATAATGTCTTTGTAGTTGAGCAAGAGAAAGGGGTGAATTTAATTTGCTTATGTGTAACTGAAAATACAAGTTAGACCTTCTAAGTCACCACTGCTTAGGATGTATTTTGATTTGGAGATGATTCAGTTTGTGTATGTGAGTTGATTCTGAAATGGACTTTGCAGTGATATCTGTGGAAAGTGTGGAGTTTCAGATTGAAAGAAAGAGTAGATGGATAGTTAATGAAGATGGACTTTTCTTGAGCGAGATGTTTCATAGCTCTCAAACACTTGCTTTAGCTGTTTAGTCCAAGATTAATCATCTTGTTAGTAAGTTACTTTGAACCAAAACTTTTCACTGTTTTCATCTATGGAGTGTCATGTTTTATAGGTGGAAAAAAACTTTCCAGAGTCTGGCTTTTAGAGCAAGTCACTACTGAACTACAAAGAATCAGGAGCCAGAGTAGACAAGGGGGTTCGCTAGAGGTGTGCGACTTGCCAGACACTGTGATCTTTCTTCCCCTGTTTTTTGTGCATTTTTCAGTGGACTAAATTGGAGAGACGCTACTGTATCGTGTCTCATACTTAAGTAAAAGGGTAATAATAATGTTTAAATTGGTTCTTCTCCCTGCTTCTTTTCCTTCCTCCCTCAATTTTAATTTTGTAAGCAGTAGTTTGACTTCCGTCTTTCTTTTTCTATGAGCTAGAAGTGTTTTGGGCTTTTTAGATAATGTCATGGGACCACCACTGCCACCTTTCTGGTGTGGTTTTTCTGTCATGAAAAACATACAGACAAGTGCCTGGTGTGTTTGTGAGCCACCCTACTAGCTTATCTTATTTTCATTGCAAGGGTATTGAAATCTGCATGAATGTGAATAGGCTTAAAGGGTTTCTGTAGTGGTGTCGCTGTACTGCTGCTCTGGGATAAAGAGGAAAAATTGAACTGAGGAAACTGTTTAACACTGAAAAAATCAGATGCAAAATCGGATTGAAAAAATTGCTAACCTGAAAGTGGTCTTACTGTTTTTTGATCTTTTTATTAAGGTTGCTTTGGATCCTTTTTCAGATGAGAGCTGCTTTAGGCTGCTGTGGGCTATACCAGCATGAGGATGCTTTTAGGGAGGGTTTGATTTTCACTATCCATTTTCTCTGTGTGGGTGCCTTGAAATAAGAACATTATTATGCCTTGCCCAAGGAAAATATGGGGGGGTGTGTGTGTGTGAAATACCTAATTAGAAAGCTGCTATTTCAGCTGTAATCCAGGGTTCAAAATTTTCATCTTCAATAAAAAAACCCTGCTTGGATGTCATGTGCAATAGTGCTTGTATTGTAGCACTGTTGAGCTCAAAGGTTAAGAAAGGTTTAAGGTGGCCACTACAGTCTTTGCTCTCTGTTGCCATCTTGGGGTGAAGATTCACAGGGGCTTCCGGGAAAGGGGTGCTACAAATGCATTCAGTAAGTTTTTTGAAGTGCAGTGGGCGTTTCTGTTGACAGTTGCTTCTGTATTCGAACTGGACTTCATTTAATTCCGCTTTTCGTGCTAGTTCAGGAATTAAAATAACTTAGGTATTGCCAAATTTGGCAGTGCACTAAAGGGAAGCTTTTCTAAAGGCAGAGCAAGTATAAGTTCATGGTGACTTTAGGTTTGGGTTTTTTGGGGTTTTTTTTTAAGAGGAGAAAGTGATACTGAAACTTATTTTTCTTCCCCCCTGTCAGGTTTTCTTCACCAGTGGAGTGTGAGAAGTGGAGGCTGAAGATGAGTGAGCTGGAACAGTTACGGCAGGAGGCAGAGCAGCTGCGAAATCAAATCAGAGTAAGAATTGCTAATTGCTTATTCTTCATGATAAAGTTCCCCCTTTAAAGGAGTAAAATGTGAAGATCGCATCTGTTACTTGCTTTTGTTAAAGTTGTACAGAGCTTGAAATGTTTTGGGGATATTTGCTTGAAAACTGGAAAAGTAAGCCATTGGTCTGATGAAATGCATTTGTGATGTGTCTTGAACAAAGTGGTTTATTTGCTAAGAAGTTTGCTGTGTTTTTGTACTAGGGATGTTTGTGTCTCTGTAAATTTTTTATTTTGTATTTGAAAAAAACAACCCAAAAATGGAGCAGCAAACTGCCAGAACCCAGGCATGGCAAGTAGGGGTTAAGGGTATTAGAAAAGCTTATTCTGGCTAAAAGTGACTACTGTGCTGCCACGCTTGGTAAACATGCAGGTCAAAGCATATGGAGTGCAAGAGAAAACCTTCAGGGGCTGGATGCCATCTCTACAAGCCTTATTTCTTTGCTTTCTGTTGATTTTTTTTTTTCTTTGAAAATGTAGATCCCCCCCCATGTGTGCTCATTTTTTGTTGAAATTACTCACTGAAGATAAACTGACTATGAGCTCTCAGTTTACCAGAAATCTGTTGCAGCACACCTGTGTATTTCTATGATGCAGTTTTCTTTAGGGAGAAAAATACGAAGCATAATAAGGATCTTCAAGACCTGTTTATGGTTCATTAAGATTTCCCTTTCCTAAACATGAAGTATTCATAAAGCTGGTTTATATGGGAATGCTATATTTGTGAACATTCCTATTGGCTCAGGCTACAGGTTTCCTAGAATATGTTGCATGCACACTGAGTTTTTCAGCATGGCATCTGCTGGCAGCAGTTGTTTTTGTGGTGGTTTGCTGCTTAGTGCAGTGAATGTCAAGCTGCTTGTTAGCATCAGCCACATGGTGAACAACACTTTGTGTGGTAGTAGTTGTACTACTGGGGACAAATGTTTTCCTGGCTGCTCACTCATTATCATCCAAGGAGAGCTCTGTGTCCTGTTTTTACTTAATACACTGATGAAAGATAAGCAGGGATCAGTCGGTGTTGTGGCACTGGGTACCCCTTTCAGCAGCTCTGTAGAGGAATGTAAATAAATTTTAGTTTAAAATGCTTTTTCTTAAATTTAAGCTTTATTATGTCATTACACAAATAAAAGGTATACATAACTTTTCAATTATTCATCTGCCTGATATGTAAAGACTTTTTCATTATATTATGTTGGGGTGAGCCAGTTAGCCTTAATTCAGTCTTAGTAATCAATCAGTCTGGCTCTGTGCAAAATTATGTTGTGTGAAGAAAGATACCAGGCAAGTGAGAGAGCTAGACTGTGTTGCAGGAATGTTTGGGTTTAAGTTTTAGGTCATAAAAATCTGATTGTCTCTTTGTATGATTATTTAGTTTTGTGGCTCTGGGTTGATTCAACATCTCCCTTGTTACTCTGTCACTGAAAGTTGTAACTGGATCTTGACAGATGTAGCTGACTAATCATGGTTATTGCTATTAGAGTCCTTTGGCTCAGCACTGGCAATCAGCGTTTGCCTCTTTGGATCTGAGTGCAGGCTCCTGATGACTTAATATTCAAGAAACTTTCTGACCAAATAATTCAGTTTCATATTTGTATAGGTGATTATTTATCTTGCTTATTGTGCTTGTTTTCACACAGTTTTCTTTATAAATTGGTGTGTTGTGTGGGATAGGTACCAGGATAGACACAGGATCTTAAAAAATAATAAAATTTCAATTGTCTAGAATAGCAAATGGGCTGGGAATTTTCAGAAATTATTGTTGATGCACAGTGAGGTCAGTACAGGAGATGAGGTCAGCAATAGCACTTGTTGTTTTACAGATAGCAGTTTGCTGTTGTAGCTGTTCACAACTCTTGGGTTTTGCCTGATATTTTCACTAACAATATAATCACAAAAAAATCAGCTTTGTGCTTAAGAGTGAGGTCCAGATAAGATTGTACCTGCAGCTTCCTGAAGTAGAACAAACTCTGATGCGTAGCTTTCAGTTTCCCATTAGTCTGCTATGTTTTAGGTATGTTTAATGATTTTTTTTTTTTTTCTTTACAATACCTAGGTGATGCAGTGCCTTTGCCTTCCCATGCCATTATTACAGCTCTAGCTCTGTACACAGGTACACTATGCTGGAGGGATAAAGTAAGGCTGCAGGAAGTTTGAAATGTCAGTGAATAATGAACCATTAGATAGCAGATGGCTTTATGATCCCCAGTTCTGTCTACAATAAAAAATTCAATGTAAAGCAATAAAAACTTTCATGTGATGCATGTCCTCACTTTCAGAATTGAAATTCAGGTTATGATGTCTGAAGGTGTTGTATACTTGGTACAGTGTCGTTTGAAATTGGATGACATTTTGAACAAATACGCTGTACTTAAAAAAACACATATAGGGTTTTTTGCGTTTTTTTTTTTTTTTTTTTTGAAAAAAATTAAATCCGAAGTGTGTGTGCTGGGAAGTTGTGGGAGCTGCACAATCCACATGGAGTGCATAGATTTTTCTCACAAATTCTGCATGGTCTACTGTATGAAATGAGAAAAAGCTACAACTGTATAGAGGAAGGCATTTATGTTGCAACACTAATGTGCCCCTGCCCCCGGCAGGGGGTTGGAACTAGCCTATCTTTAAGGTCCCTTCCAACCCAAACTGTTCTGGGATATTAATGGTTCTGTTACAATGATTCATGTGTAGAAATGACAGTTAAAATGGGGAATTAAAATAGCCTGCTGAAACTTTGCTTTCCCTCCAGCTTTGCCAATCGCATGGCAAGTAATTAGATAGCCTCAAGTACAGGTGTTGTTAATAGCTCTTTCTTTAGAAAAATAGCTTTGTTTTGTTCAGTCTGCATTCAGAATTCATTTGATGTTGAACGTGTTCAAGTATTTCAGCAAAAATAAACGAAGTTGTTTAAAACGCAGTGTGTTTTTTCCTGTGGATGAAATAAGTCCTGTGCGCTAGGGGATTTGCTGCTTTGGTATTTTAAACCCCTCCTCATTCCAGATGTCAACATTTTATAAATATTTTTACAGTTCAGACATTTTAAAAAGAAGTTGAGATGGTTTAATCCACTCTCAGGCTTGTGCTCTGGGAGGAAAGCTATAAAGGGTGGTCAAAAAAATATGCGCTAAAAATTGTTAAAGTTGCAGTGTCAAGTGACTCTCAAGCAGGAGCTTAAAAAGCTTTAGGATCCCAGTCTGAAAGTGTTCGTGCAGTTCCAAAATGTGTTGAATAACTTTTTCCATTCTTCCTCTCAAAGAGGGCATTGCCATCAGTGCACAGATTGAATACTTTCCTGGGATGGGGGAGGACACACAGATTAGTGGCAAAGGTAGCCATCCATCCGTCATTTGTGAGGGGCCTGCTTCCCTGCTTACAGCAGTTGGAAGGTATCTGGGGAAATTACAGGGAATTAGAGAGGATCTTGTTAGAGAGGGCTAATCCTTCAATACTGCTGTTGATAGTTTTATCTTTAATTTGTGCTGTAAAGTTTCTGTCTTTAATATTAAGTCAGTTATTTTAAACCATGCTTCTCAGAAGTGATTGCTGACTGTGTGCCTATTTATTTGTTTTTCTGGAGCCTGAGTTTCTGGGGTGTGCTGTAGTCACAATAGCAACTGAAAACCAGGCTTTGCAAAATCAGGGTGTTGCCTTTGTCAGATGTCTAATCTGTTACTCTGATTATACAAACAAAAGTGAAGTCTGTTTTCTAGGTAAGATTGAATAATGTGCAGAAGTATGTCGTATACCCATAGAGTCTGAAATAATGAAAGAAAGACAGGAGGATCTGCATGGAGACGTGAGCACTATCCATTGCATGAAATGAATGAGGGTGTTAGTCGACTGTTTTTATCTTGGTTTTGCATGAAGTGCATCAGCAGCTTAAGCTTCAATTAAGCCTGCTGTCTGTCCTGCTCTCCAGGTCCTGCCTGTTAATTTTCAACCTGCCTCTCATAACTACCATCACCACAGCTGTGCTCATAAGGGGGTTAATGGAAGAGTCTCCTGTAGCACAAAGCTTGCTAATTATGCATAATACGTAGTTGCTTTTTTAGGTAGATTTGTTTTCCCTTGGTGCTCAGCACACCCTGAGCAAGCACATCCACAGCAGGGAAGTACTGCAGGGAAGAGGATAGGCTATGGGACTTCAGGATGGGTCCAGATGCCTTTGAATCACATATTCTGTAGAAAGGGACTCCAGAGACGGGCATGACCCTCCTTAAGTCCCATAGAATATGTGATTCAAAGGCATCTGGACCCATCCTTAGGTCCCTTTTCCTCTGCTACCACTAGCTTAGATTCCTTGGACAATAAAACATCAGGGTGACAGAAGGCATACTGGCATGTAAGTTGTTGCTGGCTTGTGGCATTTTGAGTGTAGTGAAGTCTAGCTTAAGAGTGTTTTTCCTTTAGATGCTTTCAGTTGTTGCTCAGTGTTGCCTTTTAGATTGAAATTGTCCCATTATTTTGTTTCAGGATGCAAGAAAAGCATGTAGCGACACAACTCTTGCTCAGGTATGTTATGTTCTTGATTCTGTGCATAGGCTGTTACTTGATGTATAAATAAAAATTCATACAATTTATGTCTGTAACATGCTTCTGCTTAGTAACTGACAGAATAAAGTGAAATAAGCCTTTGGAAATGTCCTGTGTATTTTTACAGTTACTTAAAACCAATACAAAACAACTTCACCAAAAAAACCCCCAAAACAAGTGAAACAGCAAAAAAGCCCCAACGAGTCAAAAAATACCACCATCATAATGAGTCCGCTTCCAGTTTACAAATAGAGTATGCTTACTGAGTTTAGTATATCTAGAAAGACTTAAACAAATGTCTTCTAGCTCTCTTTTGGAAACAGAAGTATTTTGCATTTAAAGTTTTGCCATGCTTTGAAAAGTAGCAATGCAGGAAATACTGGAGGATTTTCTTCCATTGGTTTTAACTGAAAACTTTGAGATTCAATAACATGAAATAGCTTCAGTATTACAGGGCAGTATTTTTTGAAAACCTTCTGAAGTTTTAGGTACACCCATAGTGAAGTTGTTAGTCTGTATTCTATAAAGTTTTTCCTCAGCATTGCATGGACCTAACTAATCCTGGGCTACGCTAGTGTCCTTTATGTTTAGTTTTACATTGCATGCCAAGATAGATTATTTTCTATCAGAGTTCAAATGTGTTTTGTTATCTTTTGTATTAAAAATAGTTCTAAGTATCTCAAGGGTTTGTTGTATTTATTTTTAGATCACAACAAGTCTGGACTCAGTGGGTCGAATTCAAATGCGAACAAGGCGTACACTTAGAGGTCACTTAGCCAAAATCTATGCTATGCACTGGGGATCGGACTCAAGGTTTGTACAAGTGACCCTTAAACCTGCAGCTTAAGGACTAGAAATCAGAATGTTGACTTCAGAGTTAATACCAGATTTTGGGAGCCATGTGCTATGGTGTTGGTGCCCTTGCCAGGGGGGTCACAGACCACAAACTATAGTGGGGTTTTTGTCTTTAGTTATAGTTCACCTTTTTATAGTGAGTGAGGATTGTGTAGTGGTAACAGTGAAGCCTTGATTGAAAAGAGAGGTACCTTATGTGTTCTTACCACAGACATTTGGCCCTTTCCTTCTTTTAGTTTTAACTATGTTCTTTGAGTCTTAAGCAGAGGAGGGTATGTGGTGGGGCATGTTTTGGGAATGATGGATATTGCATTTTCCATGATGTTGACTAATCTTGTAATTTCTGTGATAACGGAGATTTAAAAACTTTACAAATTTTATTTCATTGAAAAAAGATCCTTTTGTACACAGTGGGAAAAGTTACTTAGCCTTCTAGGAAGGAATTTTATTGTGCTGCCTTTAGAGCAGCTGATGGTTAGTTGTTAACAGTGCCTCGTGGTCTGTTACAAAACTCTGTTTTGTAGTTCAGAAAGAAATACATCCAGAAGGAAATACATCTAGAAGCTGCTCTCAAAACAATATTTATTTCCCCCTGAATTTCTTGTTCATTTTTGTGTAGCTGTGTAGCTAAAATATTAGTATCTGAAAAATAAAAGCAGCTGTAGAGAGAGTTCGTGAAATGCATTTTCAGTAAGTTTGGTTTTGTCCATTGTTAATCATGACTCCCTCTGGACATGTGATTCTTTGGTCAGGTAATGTGTAGACCTTTGCACAATTTTTTTCCAACACCATCTCCCCACTCTTCAACCCCCAAGGAAGAGGGTAATAAAGAAATGATGACATTTCTGAATCACTTGATTATCGTGCATGATGTATGTCTGGTTTGAGCCTTTGGGGGAGTTTGTTTTATATTAACGTAATTTATCTTATTTTATTTTTAGGCTACTAGTCAGTGCTTCTCAAGATGGAAAATTAATTATTTGGGATAGTTACACAACAAATAAGGTAGTTATTTATCATTTATATCAATAATTCATGGACACTGTGTGATTGAGAGGAATTGTACCTATTTTCTTCTACGGTTGCAAGGCAAAAATGGAAAGAGGCAGTCTTTTTCTAATTCAGACATAACCTTTTTCCTTTCATGAATAGCTGGTTACTAGTGATATGTTGTGGGTTGTGTTTCGGAAGCAATAGTTGTAGGTAACACATCATATTTTCTTTCTAACTTGCTAGTGTGGTAGCTTATAGCGGTTGCTCTCTGCCTGTGTGGTGTTGCTTCTGAAAGTCATTTGGTTTTAAGTTGTAGAAATACACAACCTCAGAATTTACAAGAGAGCTTTGGAGGACAGAGAAAGAGGGGGGGAAAGATGAAAGAAAAACCTGTTAAATGAGAGAAGCTTAGGTGGAGTGTGGAGTGGTGACCTATTTTTTGTAAACTGTCTGCTCTCCATGGGTACGAGCATCCCATTTTATAACCTATAGTTCTGTAGAAGAATTGGACAGAGGAATTTAAGTAGAATAAACAAATGTTGAAACTGTTTATGTTTAGAATAGCTTTGCTATTAAATAATGTTGTACTGAAGTTCTGTACGTCTACTTTGGAGCCTGCTGGCATTTTTCATCTAGTGTGTATGTTTGTTTAAATATGAAATGAGTTGTAATGTGTTGTAAAATCAAAATAATGAAACTTACGATACACAGTCAGTCTAATCTGCTCTAATTCATGAACTGATACGAATGACCTCAGTGAAAAACGAAAGCTGACATGTAATGTGACATTCATGAGCTCTGTCTTTCTGCAGATGCACGCCATTCCTTTGAGATCCTCCTGGGTGATGACGTGCGCGTACGCGCCATCTGGAAACTATGTTGCCTGTGGTGGATTGGACAACATCTGTTCCATATACAACTTAAAAACCAGAGAGGGCAATGTGAGAGTGAGCCGAGAGCTGCCAGGGCATACAGGTCAGCCATACTCTTGCTTCAGCTTTGGTTTTTTATCGTACTGAATGAATAAATCTAACTTTGAAGTGCATTGTGATCTGTGAATTAGTTTTGTTGGTTAAAGACTAGCTGTGGGAGAACTTTATAATCACTGCTCTTGGATTTTAAACTTCAGTTATTACTCCTGCCTCTGAAACTAACATAAAGGTTTTGTTTTTAGGTTACTTGTCCTGTTGTCGCTTTCTGGATGACAACCAAATTGTCACTAGCTCAGGAGACACCACTTGGTGAGTTTTTGAGTTGTTGCCCCCTTTCCCCTCTATTTCCCCCACTTGTTTATTTTCTTCAGCCCCTCACCCATCCTCTCCAATGCCTTTGTTTGTATTTGAAACTTAAAACTCTCAGATAAACCACATACATTGTGTTAATGTTGTCACTTTACCTGCAGCGCTTTGTGGGATATTGAAACTGGTCAACAGACTACCACATTCACTGGGCATACTGGCGATGTGATGAGTCTCTCCCTAAGTCCAGATATGAGGACTTTTGTTTCGGGTGCCTGTGATGCCTCCTCAAAGCTTTGGGATATTCGAGATGGAATGTGCAGGCAGTCATTCACAGGGCATGTGTCAGACATTAATGCAGTTTGTGTAAGTGATCATTTATATTTCCACATGGGAAGAAAGGGAGAGGATAAAAGCTGTAGTTGCATGAATTCAGCTTATTTTCTACTGGGTTACCTTGATTTAAAATCAAGTACTTTGTTAGGGTGATGACTAAAATTGTGTGTAATGAAGAAGGTTGTCTAATAACTTACGATCTAGTTTATAAATGAATTATTATTACTGTTATCTGTGATGCGTTGAAGTGTTCTTGGAATAGTTTTGGCTATGTTTTTGTTCAGTAACTGAGAACTTTTATTAGAGAAGCAAAGAATGGAAGAGTGAAACTTTTTGCAGTGTGGTGATGTGTTAAAAACTGACAGTTGTAGATAAATGCAATACACTGACGGGGAGCAAAATAGCTGGGCATCTTCATCTTAAACTTCTGGGTTGAACAAAAGTACTTGATGTATTTTGTTGAAAAGAGCTTTTGGCAAAATACTCTGGAAGGCAAAGTTTTGAATCAGTACATATGCTGAATATTCATCCCTGGAATCACTTTGGAATATTTATAAACTGGATTATATTTCCTCTCTGTTGTAGTAACACTATGTTCTGATCTGCAAGATACACACTCTGATAAATAGGGAATGAAATCTAAGGCTAAGCTGCATCTGGTTTTGATAAACATGAGACATTATAAAGGCTGAGAAAATACCAAAAGCATGACCAGTAGAAAAACTGCAGTTCCTATACTTGGACCTGAATCCTGAGCTGTGTTGAGCTCTCTTCATTCCCATTTCAATCAATATGGCTGTTGTAAGAATGACTCTGATCTGGAGTAGGTTTTTTGGAAATGGAATTGCTTGCAATCCAGTCTCCTGGCTGAGCGAATCAGGCTGACCAGCTTGAGATGGAACATTGTGCCCATTTCACCCAGGTCTTCCTGGCCCACAGCCAGGATCCACATAACTGCCTTTTGCTTCGTTTTGTAGGAGTTAGTTGCATCTCCTTTGATTCCTGTTAATACCACTTGCAGGAATTGTCTGGTTAAAGCTTCAGTCATTCAGGTATTACCAGTACTATTCCAGAAGTGTTCTGTTGTGTAGTTTGGTATATGTATTTTTTAAACATGCAGATTGGGTTTGGGTTTGTGTTTTAAATAAATGATTGTGCCTTTACCTTGTCACCCTGGCAAAATAATCCTGTGATGTTCTTGAAACAATGCGTAGGCAATGTATATTTCTGGTGTCAAACTCCTGTCTCTTAATTAAAACTTCCAGTTTTTCCCTAATGGACATGCATTTGCCACTGGATCTGATGATGCCACTTGCCGACTCTTTGACCTACGTGCCGATCAGGAATTAATGCTGTATTCCCACGACAACATCATCTGTGGGATCACTTCTGTAGCCTTCTCAAAAAGCGGCCGCCTCTTGCTAGCAGGTTATGATGACTTCAACTGCAATGTGTGGGATACTCTGAAAGGGGAGAGAGCAGGTGAGGGCACATAACTGCAATGAGCTGAACTTTTCCATTTCCTTAGCAGAAGATGGATATTCAGAATCTGTGCAAAACACTGAACCAGCTCCTTGCCAGTGCTATTGCTGATGATATGGAACCTGCTTGCTTTGTTTAAATGCTATCTTCTTTTGGAATAGCATCCTTTTATTTTATTGCATTTGGTTATATCTTCCAGTTGTTACGCTGCATTATAGTTTTATCCGTATGATGTGTGATGTAAATGCTTCGGTTAGTGAAATAATCTTATTCTTGGGTATTGGCTATTATATATCTGTGCTGGAAGATACCAGTTCTTGAGGCTAAGGAACAGCCTCCAAAATTATGTCTACAGGAAATCTATTTGACTCAAATGTGTGAAATGAAGTAATACAAAATTACACATTTGCAGGACATAACTTGGATTAGAGTAAATTACACTGGTCCTTTTGCTCTGGGGACCATAATTTCCTGCTGTTGGGAGAAGAGGGGAAGTGGACATTCTTAGTTTTTGAGCTAGTCACTTCTGTCAGGGTAGGCAGCATAGCTGCATCATTCTCACTTTGTACAGTAAATCAAATGATGTTGCCTGGTTCAGCTCTAGACCTTGATTTTGCTGCTCAGACTGAAAATCTGTCCTTTTCCTTAAGGGACATGGACAGTCTGAATTTTAATAGACCTGGATGTGGTACCTCAGGAGAGCAGAAAAGTGCAAATAGAAGGAAACCAAAAAGAAAGCAGGAGGCAGGGTACAGTGCTGACTTTCCTATAGTCTCATGCAACTACATGGGGGATTTTTGATCCTTAAGGTTTGTAAACATGAGAATCTCAGGGTAGCTCCTGTATCCAGGGCACTGTCAGGAGATAATCATATTTGTTTTCAGAAGCATTTGATGGCTGAAATTGTGGACAGCGTTGTTGAAAGCAAGGGAAAAACAGTAGAGAGACTGAATAAGGATGAGGAGGTCTTGGGGTGGGGCAGAAAGGAGAAATGAGGGCAAGAAAAATGGAGGGAATATTGTGCTTACATGTTTGTTAAAAACCTCATTGGGTTTCTTTACGGCTGTTGTGAGGTACAGAATTCTTCAGGGGAAAGAGAAAAAGGATGAGCAGAACTTGCAGTACACTGTTTGTAGCAAATCTGAAGGCTTCTTTGGGTGAGCAGAGGAACAGCTGAAGTCCTTGGCATTCTGTGGATGCTAACTCCTGTTGCTTCTTCTTTTGCAGGTGTCCTTGCTGGCCATGACAACCGTGTGAGCTGTTTAGGTGTTACTGATGACGGCATGGCTGTAGCTACAGGGTCTTGGGACAGTTTTCTCAGAATCTGGAATTAACTGGGAGCCAAACATGTACATTCTCCATTTGAGATCTGGAGAGATCAATGCTGCAGCCTATAGCTGTGAAATAACATTTCTACCTTGTATTTGCAGGTGAAGTTTTTCTATTCACTGATTATTACACAAAAAGGCTTTCTGTAAACTAGAAAAAAAATCAAGTGAAGAAATAGGGGAGGGGGGAAGAAATCACTGAGTTTTTAAAAGGGGCCAGCACACATAATCATGGTGACCGACAAACTAAGAGCCAGTCTTTTTGTTTTTGGTGGTTTGGTTAGATTGTCCTTGAAGGGTTTTTGCTTGTGCTCAGTCTGCTAATCCTGTACTTTTTTTTTCTGTACATAACAGAATATACACGTTATAGCGGCCAATCATGTAACATGTGTCTGTATGTAAAGAAATATGTTTGCATTTTTTAAGGAACTACATTTATAGCTTTGCTTTTAACCTGAGATGTCACTTCTGAGTTTTGTAGTGGATGAACTAGATTGCTGTTTTAAATGTTTTTGTGAATTTACTGTAGATAAAGTGAAGCCAATGGTATGTATGTGTTTTTATAATGGAAGGCATTTGAGCTTTTGTTTTTTTAAAGGCCTTGGAGACTCCCAGTTAATACCTACCGCCTTACACGCTCACTTCTTGACCTGCTTGCCTATTTCTAATCCTGGGGGTTCCTTCTTCAAGCTAGTGGTTCCTGGTTCATCCATTGGCAATAATGGCCTCCAAACACCAAGGAGTTAACGCCAGGCAGACTTGCAACAACAGCAAAAATAATTATAAAATAGTAACATTTTATAAATCAGAAGTATTAGAGCTTCCTTACTGCAGCTTTTCACGTCAGTTACTCCATGCAGTCCTCGGGTATGGAAGCCCAGTGCCCTCCATTGCTGTCGTTAAGGGGCTGAGTGCTCTTCCTTCCAATGTTCAGCTTTAACTAAATGAGGTTGTTTCAACACATCCCAAACTCTAGCTCACCTGCACTCCCAGGCTGACTGGGTGTGCTGCGCAGTGCAGGGAGCTGTGTATTTGCAAAGTGTGCTCAATTACCACAATCAGCTGAGAAATTCAGGAGGACTTTGCTTGAATGCTTAACATAGATTTAAATGTGCAGTTAATCGCCTGTAATCCCCTTCGAAGTTAGGGGCTTGCCAAAGCATACCACAACCAAAAGCGCTTCATCAGTTATGTGCAGTGTGAAGTCTAAAAGGAATTGTGTAACTTGCAACAAACCAAATAACATTACTTACCTGTGTCACCCTTTAAAACTTCACCCTGTCAGCTTTGTGACTTGCTTCTTCTCCTGTGGTCACAGAGCTCTGTGCCATGGGGGTTTATTAGATGCTAATTGTTCTGCTGCTCTGACACTGTAAATAGCCATTTCCTCACCCGTTCCTGATTTTATTCTGATTTTGATGTCAGCTGCTTATAATGATAGGTTCTGATCAAGTACAGGTGAGTGTAGATATAGGAACATCAAGGGACTGATGCCTGTTTGAAGTGATCCGAGATCAGTTAACTTCTTGGTGCCTGGCAGCACTCCTGCACTTGCAGTGGATGTTCTCTTGGAACCTGGACATCTGTGGCATTTTCGGAAAAAGGAATTAATCCTACTGGCTTGTTGTAAGTAGCTTTTTTTAAGATAATGCAAATTTTAGATCATCAGCTTGGAAGGTAATGTTGATCTGCCCTCATCTGAAGCTGTGGGGAACCTGGGTATCTTGGGGTCAGGTAGGAAATAAAAGGGCCTGGTATCTTGTAATACACCACAGCAGATTTGTGGCCGAGATGACTCCTTGTCAAGTTTCTGCCATTTTTAAATGCTAAATTTTGGTACTTCCAGACTGTGCCTGTAAACCTGCCATGTCTGTAATGGTGAAGGTGCCAAGAAACGTACCAGTCAATCACAGTAAATTCACCTTTAGAAAAAGGTGCACCTTGTGCTGGAGAAGTAAACATTTCCTGACAGCAGACTGTGGTGTAGGACCAAAATCACACTGTATTGTATGTCACAGGGATGCCTCAGCATTTTGCTTTATGATGGCTGCATTAACAGAGCTATTACGGAATTCCTGTTACTCTCTCAAGTGAGCAGCTCTTTGGGATCTTGCAGACATGGTTTATTTTTTCAGTGGTGCACTTGTTGTTTTTAACTAACAGCTGCCTTGAGCGAATCATTCTGGAAATTTGTTACTAAGGCATTTTAAGAAAATCTTCTTTTTCTAAAAAATGGTTTTCCATAGAAGTGTTTTGAACCAATTTCCTAAGGAACACCTTTGAGAAGACAGGTGCCATTTTTACATTATTCTGGTATTAAGAACTAGTTTCTACTTGCAAAACTCCAATAAAATTTTACAGATGTATATAACTTTTCTCAGCAGTTCAGGTAGACTGAAACGTGGTCATGGCTCTCGAGCAAGGATTGCCACAAATAATTTCACTGTCATCGTTTGATGGGCAACTGTCTGTTGGATTCAGCTGCTTTTAAAATAAGGAATGCCAGCTACGTGCTAATGAGGTTTCCAAAAGCATCATGCAGGTATCTGCTGGCTTCTGCCATCCAGTTAACCAGTGTCTGTAGTATCTCAGGTCCCGAGGTGGCTCCTTCTGTGCTGGTGAACAAAGAAACCTGGAAGGAGCCCACGCACAATGGGGGGAAAAAAGGGTATTCATGCTTCCAGAGAGCTTGTAGGAAGCTGGTGGTAGATCCCACCAAGATGATGTGTGCTGTTGAGTTACTGTCCTGGATAGAGCTTAGATTTTGGTTGTTTTTTGTTTAAAGCCCCCAGATTCAGTGTAAGGCATTGCTATTATATGAGGCCAAATAACAAAACTTGCACAGGCTGGGTTATTTCCCTCTTTCCCCAGTGATCGGTGGCCTTTCAAGATTGATGCCTTTACTAAAATGGATGGGGTTTTAATGGTAGAAGCTCAAACTCCTCCTAACATGAGGAAGGTAATAAAATGACCCTTCCTCAGTTTTACTTCAAAGGTTTTACTCCCAGTTTTGAACCTCAGAGAAAAGGGAGTGTGCCTATAGTTTAATGTAGGTTCAGGTATGTGTCATGTGTGATTTCTGCCTGTGCACCACAACCTTCTACACTGGAGGTTTTGCAGCACTAGTGGGTCCATTAGAACCCATCTGTAATGGTTTGTTGCCAAACCACATCATTACCTGAATGTCACACAACTTGTGTAATTACAGGAATGGAGGCACTAAGACCACTGTGCCAAAATGGTGGTCACGTAACTCTTACCCAGCCTCTTGTCTATGGCTTGGA
This sequence comes from Psittacus erithacus, assembly GCA_009867235.2. Taxonomy (NCBI): domain Eukaryota; kingdom Metazoa; phylum Chordata; class Aves; order Psittaciformes; family Psittacidae; genus Psittacus; species Psittacus erithacus. The sequence continues at coordinate 37,611 of WYDI02030500.1, forward strand.
AAGTGGAGCTATGTGCTTTGGGTAACAAGATGTATTTTATTCAGGTACAGTACTTTTGTCAGCATTTTCTAGTGTTGATGTATCTTTGCAATAGCAAATACTCATCAGGCAAGTGCCCAACCCAGGCTTGTTCCTGTGTAGACTCAGACATGGGTTTGTTGGTAGAGATACTGGTTGAGATTCTGGAAACCACAAGAAGCTTCTCCATGGCATTGTGCTGATGTGTACTTGGTTCCTCCAATATCGTGGGCCTGTTTCCATTTGTCTCCAGACTTTTTTTCTTCCAAACATTGCTATCCTCTGCCTTGCTAAATTGCAGGTACGTCGCAGTATCTGGCAGAACTGATAGTTCCAATGTATTGACAACAATACAATCCATTTCAAATGGAACCTGGATTAAATGGGCTTCCCCCCCCTGCCACAGGAGAGGGCCTGACCTTGACTTGGCAAAGCTGAACTGCTGTAACAGCTGGTCCTAGTGTGCTTACTGTAATGCATGGGTTGGAACTAGTTACTCTTCAATTCAGTCGTGTAACCGCTTGTCCCACAATGAAGTTCACATTACTTTAAGGTGGAATGAAACCATTGTGAAAACATTCCAAGAGTGCTTAGTCTTTCCTCTTTGAGAACACCGTCACCTCCACTAGGTTTAGTGCTGTGCTTTAAGATGTTGGTGAGAGTATTGGCTAATTAAACTAGTTGGTATAAATGGTCGTGTAGCAGAATGACTGATTTTTGAGATAGCATTTCCTGTACAAGTACTTAAGCATGGGTTGATGGTGCACTTTGTATACCGTTATCTGGCATGCATGCTGGTAAACCTACTTCCTACACTTCGGAGGCACCACGAGCCTTTTTATCCAATTGCTGGTTATGTAAAATACATGCAGAATGTTAATGCAGTGTTGTTATGGTAAATGTGTGAACAGTGTTACTAATTGATATAATAACTGATAACAGATTACATGTGCCTGACATTCTTATACCACACAGTATGTTTAGGTTTTAACTAATACGGACTTCGGTGGAATAGTCTTAGGTATTTCAAGCCTTTGTTATACTTACACAATGGTGCTCTCTTTGTGTTTTTTCTTTTTTTTATTTTAAAAAACAAAACCCATCTGAACCCTTGTAGTACATATTACATCCAAAGGAGTCCAAAAAAAGTGCTTCTAAACATGCTTGGTTTTAATTTGCCTTTAGTTTCCAGCAGTTCTCATCAGCTTGGTTCTGTTTTGTTTTGTTTCATTTTTTAACTTGTTGCTGACTACTTTTGGAAAACTTCAGTAATGTTACCAATTATGAAGTGATTCTGCACTGCCTTTGGATTGTGTATGTATTCAGAAACAGTCTTAAAGCTTTTATTTAAGCTATTAAAAAAACCAGGGACTTGTGCCATTTGTTCTTCAACAGTGCTGTTGTAAAAAGACTTCCCTGTGAAAAAAAATCACTTGCTATGAACTCTGTTTATAGCTTCTTTTTTTTTCCACGATGGATCTTTTTCTTTGTATTTGTACAGTGGCTCAGTGAAAGATGTTGCCATGAGTTGATATTGTAACCAATAAACAAGTGCTTTTAACCAGACTCTGGCACCTGTGACTCTTTCATAACAGCATCCACATTGTTCCTGTTGACACTGCACATGGACAGAGCCACAACTGACTCTTGTGCCCAGTTACCTGGACACAGTGAGCTGAGCTGATGCTTATGCATGCACAATGGCAACAGCAACATGCTGCACAAGTAAATGCCCTCAGAACAGGTGATAACTGAGATGGTTTTTTTCTTCCCCAAAGCAGCAGGTCTTTGTGTGTTCTGCCTGAGGAAGGTGCGAGGCATGTTTATGCTCCAGTGAGGTGACCTTGAAGTTACCCACTGATCCCAGACTGGAAATAAACCTAGGTTTTAGAACATTCATTCATCACCCCACTCCCATCAGGGACAGACACTGTCACACCCCTCCGTTGTTAGGTCTGTATCAGTACTGCTTTTCTCCAGAACACTGAAGTGGGCAGTGGGCTGTGTGGAGTGTCCAGCTGGCTGCCAGAAGCAGCTTTTTTAACTCAACCTCAGCAGTTTTGCCCTGTAGTGGGTATGTACAGAGCTGCCAGAGAGCTACATTGTGGGTTTTCACCTTGGATACAGCTGCCAAATAACTGACTAGAGCAAAGGGGTAGTACTGTTTTTAATAAATAACTCTATAGAACACATGCGTGTCAAATTTTATCTTCATACAACATCCATTAAATGCTCCAGGAAAAGAGCATTAACACACATCTGTAACTTTACACACAAGAAGGCTGGGCTGTCACTCAGTGCTGTAGTTCAGTTTCCCTCGAAAGCCTGGAGGCTCCTCACAGGTGCTGCTACTGCCAGTTCCAGGAGAGCCGCGCTTGTGCTAACAGTCAGACACAAACACCAAGATGCAGCGTGGTGAAAGAGGCATGCTTTGCCTGCCAACAACAACCTGTCCCTCGCATTAGATTTTAAATCTGTTTCCTTAAGATAGCCCTTATTTACTGGAAAACAGCAAATCCCTACATCTCGAGTTTAAAGTTGAATTTCATTTAGTCACATTAACAGTTGCATAAAAATATATAAATATTCTGAAAAGGCTTTCTCTCTTAAAATAAGTTATTTTAAAAAGTCTAGTTAGAAAACATTAATTAGGTGTCTTAAATGAGTGCAGATGCAACAGCAAAAATGTGCTTTTTTCTTTAAAGAGGCTTTGCATTGCTGGGCATGAGCAAAGGTGGATACTGCAACCCACCTGCCTTATGTCTCAACCCAGGAGAAACCTGGGCTACAGCCCAACCAAGGAAATGTGCAGGATCATGCATGAGTACAAACTGTCAAACCCAGCCACTGCCTGTGCTGTGAATCCAGCAGCAGGAGCTCAAGGCCCAGGCCCACACCCCCAGCTTCCCCCCACAACATGAAACACCTGCTCAGCAAGTTCTCTTTGCCTGAACACAAGCTGGGTGGCATCAACAGGCACCTGCAGCTCCCCCCAAGGGCTGCTCTCATGAGAAAATGACCATTTCACTGCTTCACCAGCTGCAAGACAGACTTGTTGAAATACGTTTATTTTTACTTAAGCAATGCCATCTTGTCTAAATGTGTTACCCAGAAGGGAAACTAGAGCCTACTGCATTTCATTAGTGAAGGCTCTGTGCTTTACTATCAAGTTTTCACTTCCATTTACAGAAGAGAACTGCTGCCCAACACAATTTCACTTCCTTTCAAAATAAGTCAAGAGTCCTTCTCCATGCTAGAGTTCCTATCTCCCATCCTTAAACAAACACACTCTTGAAAAAGCAGCATCCTCCATCCCCATGTAATTCCTAAGCAACCCAAACTAAGAGACAGTGGTAACTGCGATAAGCTCTCTCTCCCTGCATAAACTCCTGGATGCCAGGAAGCGAGACTTGCCACTGCTAAGTACTAATGAAAACCAGTAAGGATTTGTGTTTTTACTGTCAAGTGCCCCAAGAAATTTAGTGTTTAAAGATAATTTTTAACCCCAAATCTGCAAAACATGACACTCAAGAGAACCACTGCTCTTCAGTCTGATTTACCGTCAACGTTTGAGAATAATTAACAAATGTAATGAAAGGAGCATCTAAAATAGAAATCATTTCATGTGACTCCACAGAGGAGAAGTGTCATTTGTAAAAACTCTACCTTGTCCTACAAAGGATCACTGGGAAAGCTGGCAACAAGGTTTTATTTGCTCTTTTGAAGAAAGTGTTTGGTGAAGCCATCTAGTTCATTCTCAAGGTGAATGGCTTTATTCCTGCAAAACAAACAAAAGTGGTGGCTTTACTTCAATGCAGTAACCAGCATCAGTGCTTAATTTCTGTTCCTCTCTATTCCTGAAACCCATGGTGCTGAGAAAACCTGAACTGGCCATGGTCAGAGCCTGGGACCTCGTAAGCACAGGGCCTGGCCTGGCAGCAGAGGGCTGCCTGCAGCCTGCTCCACATCTCCCCAAAGGCTGGGACAGGACTATGTGGGACTTCCCCAGTTCTGGCCTTTCTTTTCCACCTTCACTTTGGGAGAGGTTCTGCAACTGGAAGGAGGCAGAAGGCTCCTCACACAGGCCATTCATGCAGCACACCATGCCACAGGGGTGCGCCACAGGGCTGGGCTTCATCCGATGGTAGTCTGGAACGCCCGAGGCTAAGAGACAGCCCCTGGCCAGGGGAGGCTTACAGCAAGGGAAAAAGAACATGGAAACTAGGGCTGAAGCTGCCTCTAAGAACCTAAACTACCAATTGCTGGAAGTTTTTCTTCTGTCTAAATACCTGCTACTGGTACTTGAAAACAGTATCGTACTGAACAACATACAATGCAACTCTCTCATGTTCTCTTATGGGGAAGGTTCTCTGGGCAGAACTAACCTATAGAATCATAGAATGCTTTGGGTTAGAAGAGATCTTAAAGATCACCAAGTTCCAACCCCCTGCCATGGGCAGGAGCACTTCCCACTAGACCAGGTTGCTCAAGAAGGTTAATACAAGAAACTCATCTCTTCCATAAAACAGAGACAAAGGTAAAAGCAATCTAAGGAAGAACATTCTAGGAGCTTTGCTCATTCACCTAGAAGCTTACATTTATTTAACCTAACTAGAGCTGTTCAGTTACAAGTAAAGGAAACAGGCATTGCTGTGCACCCTGCTGCACCTGCACCTACCTCATTTCGACCTGAACTAACAGCAAGCACTAATCCCACTTATGACGGCAGGTCTTGGAATCTGCTCATGGCCAGTCACAACCAGACTTACCTTAGCTGCTTGGAGCTGCTCTGTATGTTCTCCAGTTGATCTATTTCTTTGGAAAGCCTAGCAATTTCTTCTTCCAAGTTTTTCTGGGTAATATCCACCTGCTGACAGAGCCGAGCAAAGGTAGTGGCCATTTCCCTAAAGGGAAAGCAAGGTTGTAATCATGATTTACAGAAGTCTGTGGTATGAAATAAAAATCTTAACAAATTAAAGGAAGTTTTAAAAATCTGATGGCATTGCAGTGTGTAGCAGGACACAGCAATCTAAGTCTCCCGCTGTTAAAGAGAGTACAGAACAGCAGAAAGCAGGAAAACTGTGTATTTTTTAAATTCAAAAAGAAATCTTAAACATGCAAGATGCTTATGCCCACATCATGTCTGGTCACTTTCCATTCCGCATTAACAGGTACAAGCCTGAGATGGGAACTCCGGCAGCCACGCGTGCTGGAGCAGCTGAGTGCCTCCACACCAAGTGCCCTGCACACTGAGAATATGGGCACTCTGCAGGGTGAGGTCCTAGCTGCCTCCTCAGCCATGTGCTCCCAACCTGAGTTCCAAGACTCCTCCTTACGCAAAGGGAAAACAATCAGTTACCACCCTGAGCCAGCAAGCAGGCTCTCCCATAGGAGAGGAGACATGTCCTCTTCTCTACTTCACCTCACTGGAGCACTGGTTTGAGTCCAGCTCTTCCATGTCCTCACAGAGACACACAGCTGCTGGACACAGGGATGATTCTCCTTCCTCTGCAGAAGCTGAACTCTGTGTTAGTAAAGTATTCCCTAGACTACACAGGAGAGGTGTTCTGCACCCTGGGGGTTAGAGGTCTCATTTAGCAGGCCTAATTTTCTGAAATGATAATTTAATCAAAACAAGCAGTTTCAGGAGGAGAGGGTGAGGACACAGTCACCCAGATGTTACTTTGCAGAGACAGGTGAAAACTATTTGGGAAAGATACACACAAAAACAATGGAACTGTTCGGAAAGGCTGCTGAGTTCCTCTTCCACAGTGTTGAATGGCCAGGACTGGCTACATAGATCTCACCCATACCAATCCATGAGGCAGAACAAATGCTCACCACTGAAGTGACTCAATGCTCATCTATAAGCAGACCAGTTCAGCCTCTCCACCAGATCTGAGGCAACTCCCACATCTTCACAGTAAGGTGCTGGACAAAGAGTCTGCAACTTAAGACTAACTCTCACACTGCATGCACATACACAAAGACTACTGACCTCTCCAGGTGGTAATTTCAAACTCTTAAAAATCCCTTATGAAAAATGCCAAGGGACACTAAAGCTGCCTTCCCACATCATGTACAGCCAGTCTCTACTCCAGGACAGTACAGCACTGACAGGGATGAAAACACCAACATGGTACTTACTGTTGCACTTGATGGCTGCAATTAGCACTTGTGAGACTGACGATCATCTGCAGCTTTTCAGTAGCATAGTTTACAAACTGCTGTTTAAAGGCTCTCTCTTTTGCTTTAGTGGTCCAAGTGAGTCTCTCATAAAGATACAACAACCCATACATACTTAAGGAAAGAGAGATGAGTTTCCAGCCTACTGTTCTCCAAATCTGAAAGAGAGGAATCTTCATTAGCTTAAGTAAGTTCCTATGCAGAATAAAATCTAATTCCCACCATTTTTAAAATCCTCCTCACAGCCCTTTCACCACATTAATAAAAAAAAGTATTATTTCCTTATTATTATTGCAGCTGTATTCAGAACAGCTGGTACCCAGGTGGCACAGAGAACATGCAGGTTACAGAAGCCTTGCTGCTTTTCCATGAAGGAGAAAGCAAAGCTTCCCCTAAATCCAAACTGAATGAAGTACCATCAAGTCATCCTTTAATTCAGAAGCTGAGCCCAGACATATGGCATAGAGAATATGTCTAACTATCTTCAGAATAAATAGACCAATTTTCTCACTACAAACTCATTGCAGGTATCAGCACACTACATGCACTCATCCAGCCCAGTGTTATTAAGTCCATTACATGCTACACATTGCACCCAAAACAGGAAAGATCAGCTTAATCTTTGCCATCACTTCTAGTACAGTGAATGTTGCTAATACTACTTGCCACTCCGCCAACAACGATGATGCTCATAGAGGTCCGTGATGTCAGTGAAGCTAAACTCATTACCAAAGGAACCATAAAATCATCCTGTGATACATTCTCTGGAGTCATGGCAGGAAGGCTGGCAGTAGATGGGGTGGTAACTAAAGGACGAGGGATCTAGAAGAGTGGAATATGGCAGCCTGAGTAAAAAGCATTAAGAAACTACACAGCAGATTGGTTTTATTTTCATATATTCAGGGACTGATTTACTGAAACTCTTCAGCACAAAAACCGAACAACGCTCCTGATAAGCAGTGGAGGTTTTGACAGTTCCTTGCCCAGTGGGGACTGAGACAGAGTAAGGGTTCTGCATAGGACTGTCCCTGCCATAAGGATCCAGAAGTTACAAATAAAAAGGTTACCCAAAAGGGTTCAATCCAAAGAAAAATAACACTCAGGTAACAGCTGCAGAAAGTTTAAGAAAGGTGTTTTTGTTCCATTCTAACCCTGAATATAATCCAATAAAAATAATCCTCAACAAAAATGTTTCACACAAAGGGACTAGGGGAAAGTAGCAGCAAGCATATAAATAATACAGGCAAATAGAGCAAAACCCAATATATTCTCACCAAGGTAAAACAAAGCGCTTAATGTCAGCCTAACCTCTGAAGCACTCACTTGTACGTTTGGATCTGCTAGTCCCAACAGTACTTTCTGAGCTTGTCTAGCACCCAAGAAACGGTTTACAAGTGAAGTCCATCCCAAGGAAAAGTGGAACATGATATCCTCTTGAAAATCTGCACACAGACTATGACAGTTTAGATCATAGCTAAGGTCAAACCTTCTGCAAGGAATTAGCAAGTGGAGCTGATTCTGAGCACCAGAAGGCAACAACGGTTTCAGATTTTCTAGAAATAAAACCAAACAGTAAAGGTGAGTTAGTATGGAAAGCTTCACAGCATATTCACAAGTAACATCCTTGCACTGCTGACTGGCTTTGTCAACTACCAGAACCTAAACTGATTGGCCATTTTAGCAGTATTGATCCTAATAGAACAGGCAATTTATTGCTCTGAGAAAATAAAACAGTCACACAAGATCAACTCGGAGAAAGCACTTCTGGAAAAAATGGTCAAAGTAACTGAAAGACCTCTAGCAATAGTCAAAAGATAAGGATGAACTAAGAAACAGCTGGTTTATCCAGCAGTGCCACACAGAAAAGGTAACACTATTGCGTAAGAATCTTACTCAATGTTTTATTACCAGAAACAGATCACAAGAGATGGATATGCAACAAAGTTACTACTTTTTTAAAAAATAGTAATAATAAAAGGGAGTGTACAAGTACCTTGTGAAACTACCCTGTTTTGCACTCAGAATCTGAAGAGACCCAGGGAGAGGATTACACTGCAGAAACATGACCTAACTAGTGTATTTCATGTATCTGTTGTGAAGCCAAAGTTTAAATGGGTTTATAAAAGGATTAGACAAGTTCCAAGAGGAAAGGTTCATTACTACTCGCTTAAGCCATTAATCCAGATGCAGTATCTTGGCTCAGAGGTCCCTGAATTGAGGATGGATTGCTGTATTTACCTTGGTTCATCATGCTTCTCCCCAAGCATCTGCTACTGGTTCATAGCAGAGACAGGATACTAAGCTGAATAGACACCAGTGTTGATCTAGGATGGCTTTTCCTTTATCATTTTATAATGGTAAATCATTAACAGAAAGAAAATTATTTTAAAAGCAAGTTTCCTTAAATTGTCTTCCTCTAAGCAAGAAAAACAATTTTTTTCCTCTCCTCAGCCCAGAGAAGACAAGACTCTAGAGAGACCTTACTGTGGCCTTTCAGTTCTTTAAAGCACAAAAGATGGAGAGAGACTTTTTATCAGGGCCTATTGCGACGGGACAAGGAGTGATGGTTTTAAACCAAAAGAGGGGAGATTCAGGCTGGATGCAAGGAAGAAATCTTTTACAGTGAGGGTGGTAAATGCTGGCACAGGTTGCCCACAGAGGTGGTGGATGCCTGGAGACATTGAAGGCCAGGCTGAATGGGGTTCTGGGCAACCTGATCTAGTTGAAGATGTCCCTGCTCAATGCAGGGCAGCATAGACTAGATGATCTTTGAAGATCCCTTTCAGCCCGAACTATTCTATGATTTGATAAACAAAAGTCTTAACGTTCCTCTTCCCTCATCTTACCAATCATCTCCTGCTGCGACTGATGCATTGACTCATTGACTTCATTGGAGCAACGATCAGCCAGGTTCCTTCCCAAACCATCTTCTATATGTTTGTTCAGTTCCTGAAGTTTTATAAAGAATATATGCTCATCAATTTATATTTAACTCATCAATTATGTTATACAGAGCAGAGATATGTTAAATACTAAGTGTTGTTATTTACAGTGGGAAGAACAGCATGTTACCATGGAAATACCATGCTCTTAAACCACACACTGTGAATGAAAACTTAACTGAAGTGACATGGGAAAGATTCCTCTAGGGCTGTAATCATTAAAGGCATATGGAAAAGGCTGTATTTTGAATAAACCGTAACACTGAAAAGCATACCACTGCTATACTGCCCTGCAAAGCCTCTACTGTCACTGTTTGATGGGAGCTGATTTCATTGCTCCGCACAAAGATAAACTGATCCCTTCAACACCCATGGGGGTCTGCTCTGGGCATTTTGCAGAGAACACACCACAGAGGACACCACAGACTGGCCTGAAAACACAGCAGTAGAGCTGATCAACAAGGCTGAAGCAGGTGGGAGTTACAGCAGCCATTCATTAGCAGCCAAGGTGTATGTATGCTCCTTTAAAACACTGAGGTTGAAGAATCTACAAAGGTTTAAAAAAAACCCCTTTTTTCTAAAAAAAAAAATTAAAAACCCTACAAAGTGTTGAGTATTTGCAAGCTCATTTCATTTTTACTTCAGTTTTCTTTTAGATGCAGTGAAAACTGTTTATGAAAGGTCTTTACTCACTAGAAGTGAGGACTATGGATCAGGATGTCAGTTTCAGTAACCACTCTGGTAAAAATGGTGGTTGAAACAAAAACTAATTTCTGTCAGAAAATACTTTCAAACTTTTCTAGTTTTAGGTAGAGATACACGTATGTCAGAAAGTAAAAAACCTGCTATGCTTAAAGTGTCACATAAAATGCTACGTAAATCATGAAAACACAGCAGAAGAAATTCAAGGGAAGACAAGGAGCCTGGCTTCAAACATGGAAGAAAACTTACTGTCTTATACAGCTTCAGTACTTGAGGAGAAGGGTGAAAATCTGAATAAAATTCATCAACTAAAACCGAAAGTCTGCAAATCTCATCAGTCATGGCAGAAGAGACCTGGAAGAATGCAGTAAATACATGAAATATTTCTTCTGCCTTTTCCAGCCAGAGTGAAACCAAACAACTGCATTAACTGTTGATACCATTACCTGACAGTCAAGAAGGCCTGCCATTTTAAGGGTTTTGTTTTTCCTTTTTTCTTAAAATTGGCAAAGGAACATACCAGACATTTAAAATGTAATTCATGAGATGGGTGGGCACCTAAAGAAGCTGCCTTCCAGAAGGGAAAACACTTGAATCTTGAGAGATTGCTCACACTGTCATTACTTACTTTATTTTCTACTTCCTCGGTAACACGTTTGATTTTTTCCTTAGTATCTTCTGTCAAAATGTTCAGCTGGTTTCGAACAAAGTCCAGTCTATCCCTCTGATCTTCTCGCTCTTCCATTGACTGGACTCTAACATAGCAAAAAGGAAATCACCATCACCAGCAGATACTCCCCCAGTACTGAAACAAGCCCCATCATCACGCATGGAACACCTAGCCAATAGTTTTACTGAGTTTACTGAGCAGCCAAAAAGAATTCAAAGTGAGACAGGCTGAATAAAGCAGAGGCACTGCTTCAGAACAACCGCAATACAGGTATTAAATTTACAGGTGGATTTAAAGGCTGCACTGATTGTACATAAACCAAATTACCGGGTTTTGATACATTTACAAAAAATAGCATTTGCATTTGGGACTGTTACCACTGTACATAGTTACAACTCAAAAAGCTGTGGGAAATCAGAAGCCTTTAATACTTCATCTATCCTGATATAAAAATGAAAGGATAAATCTAATCAAACTGTCCTACTGCTGCTCACCAGCACCACTCAGCTATTCCTTAATAGTGACACAGGTCTGATGACCCTGCCAAGCAAAGGGGAGGTGGCAGAAACCAACCTTGTCACAAACAGCTCTCTTCAGAAGTCCTTCACCTACCATTTAAGTAAAAATTGCTTACAATCTAAAACAAGTTATGTCTTGAAGGGCCAGCAGAAACAACAAACAGTGATTCAGATTAAGAAGGGTCACTATACAGGTTTTAGCCAGTCAACTGACAGAAAGAAGCAGAGTAATATTTTCAATCATTGCACAGTATGTTTTCATAGGATCTGACAATGTGAGACAAGTCAGTACATAAACACAGTTTGTAAAAGCTGACATATCCAGGAAGATGAGTGTGTTTGACAGGCACAGTGGAGTCTGTTGAAACATAAAGACACACTATTAACAGACGCAGAAAGAAGACAGAGAGGATTAAACATGACAGCAAGTTCACTGTGTACAACAGAGACAAGAGGCAGCCACAGAAATGAGGAAAATACCCCATACATATGCAAACCTCAAAGAACAGAATAGATGAGCTGCTATCATTAGCACTAAAAGGATTATATGAGCAAAGAGAGAATAAAGATATTTAACAAAACAATCTGGAAAGGGCCAGAGGCCAAGCCTCTGTTAGCCTGGGCCCTTCTCAGCAGTTAGCAGTATTCTAACCACTTGCAAATTAAAGTGTCTACATCCTCCCATTTACTTTCTCAGTGTTACTGTTAACAAAAACCTTCATTAAAGCAGGCCCAAGCATCAATTCTGAAATGCTAGACACAGCTAGAAATACCTTAATATTTCAAATATTTTTAAAAAGTATCTGAAAACCTACAGACTGCCTCTGTAACTGTAAGTCACTAATGAAGAATAACAAAGTATACCAAAATCCCTATACAAGCGTCACAGACCAAGCACAAGACTGTGTGGTGCAAGTGAACAGCAGTAAGACTGACACACCAGAGAAATTCTGTTTCTTACAAAGTGAGAAAAGTGAGTTTTAAAGTCCATAATGGCCAAAGAAAATCACCAGCATAGAAAAGGTTCCTCAGAGGATCTGGATAAACCAAAGCCAACCAGCCCTCCATCCAACCTACCTTTTCTCTGCTGCTGCTACGTTTATGGCGTCCATAATATTTTTCACAGTATCTATTATCTGTTTAGCTCTGATAGTGTGCTGCTCAAACTTGGTTTTCACGGCTGACTGCGAGATACACTCCTGCGAGGGGCCCAAGCCACAACACATTACTGCAATTCCATGCCAACACATTCAGGAATTTCACTGTCAGAAAGCACATGCTGCTAATTTTACTATGAACTTAAACCAAAGGGAAATAAAAGGAAAAAAGTATACAGAAATTAAAAGACAACAGAACTGAAATCTCAAATGAGTCTGTAGCAGCAAATCTGCACCTTTGTGTTCATTCACAGTAATGTGCATAGGTTTTTAGTCTTTCAAAATAAATTAATAACATAAAGAAAAAAGAAAACTCAGATGAACACATAAGATAAATCTAGCTCTTCAGATAATTTTCCAAACTAGATCTTGGGAATTATAAATATCTAATATGAATGCGGGTAAGATTGCCTGCCTTGAGTTTTCTTTGTTGCAATACATACTCTTAGTTTCAAGAAGCAGTTGACAAAATTTGACATGCTTATGTCAACACTGACCATCCAGGAACACACAATTAGCAATAAGAAGGATTAAAATCAGTAGACAATGCTCTAAAGATACAATTTCTAATCAATTTTCTATCTTGAATATTATTCACCGATTTACCTATAGGACACTAACTGAAAAGATGTAAAAAAAAAGATGTTAAATTTGGGCGAAAGCAAATCAGTTTTAGTAAGCCATAATTAAGACCTGCACTAGGTCACCAAAAAGGTAGCCTTGTCTTCTGTGGTTGAGGGGAAGAAAGCAAGCAGTTAGTTTTCTTACTCCAGATCTACTGGGGCTTTTAAATTGTTCTCAATCTATGGATGCAGCTTTCCTAGCACAAACAGGTTTAGGCTGCTTTTAAAAGACCTGCCTATGACTTCAGCATACCCTGTAATAACAAATTTCAGCTATCTAAAAAAATAGATCAAAACAAAATAATAATAATAAAAAAGTAAATTATAAACTTTGTTCCTCGATGAAGCAGATCTAGAAATCAGCAATGAAAGGCCAGAGTTTCATAAATATCAGCACATTGTAAGAGCTAGACTATGTGACACGGAGGAAAGAGTCTTCCCAACATTACTACGCAGTAGATAAAAGGATGACAGTCACTCACAACACAATCAGAAAATCCAAGTTAAAGCACTAGGAGAAACACAAAGGTTAGTTAAATGACTGAGAAAGACAAGAATGGGACAGCAATTTTGCTGTTAAGTATTTACCAAAACAAAGAGAAAAGGTATGTTTTAACAGCATAACCAAAAACAGTTGCCTTCCAGCCCACTTCCAGTATACCAACAGTCTTTAAACACACTGCTTATTTACTTTCCTGCACAGTGTTATGGAAGGACTCTGCAGTAGCGTACTAATTCATCCGTTATTCACTCCAATTTACAGCCAGAATTATTATTATTCTACCCTGCCTCCCCACACCATTTCTGTTACCAGCTTCTTGAACAACCTTGGGAAACACTACAACCTGAGGCACAGTGAGGTTTGGTTTTACATAGAATATCCACTAAGGATTACTGTAAAATTTCAGAAGAAAGATACATAGACTCCTTTCTGTTATTCCACAATATAAAAATTCAGAATTGAATTCAACCCTTTGCTTTAAGACTATCTTTTTTCTTTTGTTGCAACACAGCTGACAGACACAGTAACATTGCTTTTTAAAGCTACTACATTTCCAAAATCGTAATTTCACCACGGCTTGTGTTTCTAGTAATGCCTGGACCAGTTTTTCTTTTAACAACTTTAACCACCCTATGCTTTGCAGAAAAACATGCTTATATCTCTTTCTCACACAGAAGTCTACATAACTGTAGTTACAAACCTTTCAGAATGGTCCAAATTTTTCAGAACTAACATTGATGCATTGTTTCTAGATTTTAAGCTTCTAGCTACATGAGCTCCTATCAATCCTGAATGAACAAGCTGAATGAACAAGCTGAATGAACATCAGGGAACTGATACTCAAATCAGTGTATTGGAGAAGTAACAGTTTCTCTTCTCAGCCCATGTGGAAAAGAGGAAGAAGCCATCCAATTTTAATGAAGATACAAGCAAGGTGAGAATCTAGGAGGAGCAAAACCATCAGATATAGCTAGTGGGAACACGGAACATGTGGATGCAAAAAGAGTGCAAGAGATGTTTGGAAAGTCAGAACCTGAACAGCGACTAGGAGCTAAAGGCAAGACAGACAGACCATGGCTGGGAAGTGTTTGATGAGGACAGATAAAAGCACCTGTCCTCTCGTCCCTTCTTTTTCACAGACTGGAGTGTAATCCAAGGGTTGTGGGACATGCAGCTCCTCTGCCAGGAAACAGAGCAAATGCAAAGTCCTTGAGCCAGAAGTGCTTAGGCTGTACTCACGGCTATACAGCATCTGAATTTAGGCAGCAGTGCATAAAGCACAGTAATAAGCAGGGTTTTATTCCCAGACTGAACACAGAAAATTCTACGTGATGTATGATATTCTTCATTAATAAATGAGGTGGTATAGCCTAGTGCTGCTAAACATAACTGATGACAATAGTATGCTGATGATAGCTACTTTATCAGCTCAAATGACAGTACTCGTGAGTATTAGGTCTGAAGATTTCAGACCTGGTGAACCACTTAAGTATGAGCTTCGCTTTAAAAGCAAATAAAATGCCATTATAACTTTGGAAATTGCTCATAAAACCTGAACCTGAAAGAAGCTGTGACACCAGACACTCAATGTTTAAGTTGGTTTGGCAATCTTAATTTAGCACATTCTCTTTAAATGATGTGATCTCACTTGTATTCAAAACCCTTCATCATGATTTCAGGATGAAACATGGCTGAGCAGGGAAAAGCATTACAGAACCAACTCTCACTCCCTGGAGTTGAAAGGTGTGCAGCAAATGAAACATGCAATGTGAAAGAAGAAAAAAGTTGTTTTAAGGCCGTACCATGCTATCACAGAATGTTTTTTTGTCCCAGACTCTGCCAAATAAACTTGACTTGAGGCTGTGATCTCATGGAGGATGCTTCTCATTTTGGTAGCCAGCTTAAGACTGTGACACCTGATTTACAGATGTGTTGAGCGCTCATAGCATCACATCATTTATTAAGTCAGACATCCATCTTAATCTTAAAATATCCTAACTGTTGAGTGCTCAACTGTAATTATGAGATTTTGTCAAAAAAGCTTTGGGTACAGCATGTGGCAAAATATGTTAAAAGAACAGTAACTAATTTGGTAGCTGAATTTCCACTTCCTTCCTACTGCTTGAAAATTTCTTACTGTAATTCAAGGACAAAAGCTGCAATCAAAAATGCATGTTTGGCTACAACTTGTGGCATGAGCAACAGATTTCATGCTTCATGGGCTCAGGCCCTGTCAGTACTCTGAACCAATTGTTTCAACAATTCAGTCATTTATTGTAAGAGTGTGGATAAGAAACAAATTTAAACTTCAGTCTGACATTTTCTTGCTTATGCAGGACTGAATAAAGCTATCATTCTAACACCTTTTTGATACACACACATTGTAGATAACTTGGTTTTGCTAACGTCAAATGGGTTGTTGTGATGTGAGAAGAAATACTTTTCAAAGGCAGTTCAATTTTTCAAAATATACCAAAGAAGGAGTTACCAGTTCTGGCACGCAAGAGCCATCCTGAGCATCTACTGTATGCAAAATACAGTCACTGCATTCAGGCTCATGGTGCATGAGATATGCTGATCCACACCATACAAAACCATGAAGGCATACCCAAGACGCCTCCTTAAGATACGCAAGAATGGCTTTAGAGTTATGAATTCAGTAAGACAAATGGATTCTATCACAAAGAAATCACCCACTGTATAGCCAGTCCTACTTCTGAAGAAACTGTAAACTCAATCTATGGATACAGCCAAACTAAGGTTGAAGAACAGAATACTTACAACAAGAAGGATGCAAAACCAGTATTAATATTCAGAGCATCAGAGGTAAGCAGTGGATAATGGTGATAATTTCAAAACTCTGGCTTTAAAAATGCAAGTAAATATATAGATTTACATTGGTGAATTTCTTTCTAGTGGTGTCCTGAATTACAGTGATTGATTGCAAGGCTACAACTTCAGAACAAAACAAGGCCACAACTTCAGAACAAAACAAGGCCTTATTGTAGAGAAAATATTTCACCAGCTCATGGTTATAAGTGATACACACCTTTCTAAGCGCACCATCTCTTTTTATATAGACTATACTAGTACGGAGATCTCAAAACATGAGCTAAGAGTTCTGGTCCCCTTCCTCACAGAACAATACTTCTTTCCAACAACTACCTGCTACTCAAGGTGAGGAGATGTACAGAACCCACAAATAAGGCAAAGCTGTCAGATGGCTTGAATACCTTATGCTCCTCCACTTGCTAACGTGGGTAATGTTCAGTAAAATGAAGAGAAGCAAAAGCTACCTTTGTATTAAAAAACAGGCAGTCTGAAAAGCCCATCATAAATACCTCAAATATCTGCTCAAAATGTTGAAATTCCTGGAATCTTGTTTGAAACCCTTCAGCAAGTGCTGCACCTGTAAAATATAACAGAACATAAGGGAAAGAGCAATACCTCACAGCAGTGACTGTATCTTAAATATTTTTGTTTATCAGGTTTATAATATTTTTCTGTATTTGAGGAGAGCAAGAGTTCCCACACACCACCCTCTGGCATTCCTTGGGCCTTCTGTCTCCTGGCACTCAGAACTTCTTTTGCAGAAACAAAAAAGATGCGATTCCTTGCTTCTACAGGATCAATAACTTTGAGCTCATCAACTAGGAAAGTCAGACAGCGCTCCATGTGCTGCCTGCGCACCTATAGGAAAGGCAAAAAGCTCATGAGAACAAGGCAAAAATTGAGTCATCATCAAATCAGAACATCAGAGACAGAAACAGATACTGAACAACTCCTTAGATAGCAGATGCCTTCGAATCCTACTGATGCAACTTTCAACCATTTAAATAGACCTGGAAGCAACAATATGTTTCTGACAGTGGCAGAAGAAAGTAAGTCAGAAATGTCAGTGACTTACTGGGTAACCACTTCATTCCCCATATACAGAGAAATAATCATCTCTGCAAGCTAGCTGCTGCTGGAAAGATCAGAAGAGCACATCAAACTGTTACCATCTAACACTGTACTTTGCCAGCTACTCTCTGCATGTACACATGTATAATCTGAACCCTCAGGCTGCATTACCATTACAGAAATTAATAATACAAACAAAACTTAAAATAAGCCTAACTGTGAAGGAAAAAGGTTCTAAACAAGCTTCCCACTGTATTACCTGCCCGCACATACTGGAGTTTGACTGCTTGAATTGCAGTTTGTGTTTTGCTCTGAACAAGGAAGATATTATTTTCATTTTCTGACCAAATAATTTATCCTTTTATTAATAAAACAAAGCTGTTGTTTTCATATTAATAACTGTATTACCTAGGCAATTTAGTATGTCTTTATGCATGTGGGGGCCTTTTCTTTATATATATATATGCTGGGTTTTTTTAAATCAACCCAAATAAGAGCCATCACGTCACTCACATCTTCCATGTATTCTGGTTCTGATGCAGAGGCATCCCATCTGTTATTCAAGATGAAGATGTTTGGCTTGGAAAGTCGTTCATTCACTTTATGGAAAAAATGCTTTTCCTAAGAATTAAAGCACAAACAGAAAACTCCCCAGACATCCAAACAAGAGTCAAAAACAAGAGTACAAACAGCTGAAATAGAAGAGATCCCTGGGCTGCCTTAAGCTTTTTGAATCTGCAGCAGGACACCACTGCACATGCTGAACCCAACACTGGAGATACATTAGTTTCTATCATCCAGGGAGTAAGCATGTGTAAACAAGATGACTGCTGCAGAAATAAGAGCTTTGTCTGAAGAGAATTTATGAGGATATATTAGAAAAATCATGTTTCTGCAAAAAAGCTGTGCTTGTGCAGCAGCTGCCATGAAGAAGCTGCCAAGTATTCTCAGATCTGTTACGGTAAGAAGCAAAAATAATGCCTAAGGAGGATGAGAACATAGTTATCATATGCTTTATCAGAAGGACAAGCTTGTGTAGATGAAGAAAGAGATTACCATTTGCCACAATGCAAAGCCAAACAGAAATGCTTTAAAGCAGCTACATAATTGTTAAAGGCAACTTCATTTGTATCTGCCAGGCTGAAAAATTAAATAAAAGAAAGAGTAAGAGAGCTGTTTACTGAGCCAAAGCCTCAATCACAACTATGATGTACTTCCTTTCCCTCTAATACGCACCCTGGACACCGGTGTTTCCAGATTCCAGTAATTACAAGGTGCTCAGTATTAAGTGAGGATTTATAAGCACAGCAACCAAAAACCCTCATCAAGACTTTAATGCTTGAAACAAATTGCAAAACTAACCTATTTCTATTTAGCAGCTTCCAGCCATGCCTGACAAGGAATAAAGGTTGTCCAAAAATCCCATTAAAAAGCAGAGGAGCACTTCTGTGACTGGGTGTTTAGAATCAGGCAAATACAAATTCAACAGAATCTTCCTCAGATGTATAGCCTATTTGTCTTTCCTACATATTTATTATCTTGGTCAGATTGGTTTTAATGGTTATTTTTCCTGAGCAAAGGAGAGATCCAAATAAAATTTGGCCTTTTCTCTGTCACTTCATTACACCAAACAAATCTGGCACACAGGTCCCTATTGTTTCTGTGTTTATATAGTAATGGGATGTTCACTGAAACACAATCTTTTTTTATTCCTCTCTTTTTTAATTAAATAATCCCAAGCCAACTATGGTATGCACACTGCACAAAAGCAAGCTGTAGACTCTGTCCAAACTAAAAGCCATGAAGTGTGCCTCATGTGAGATAACGGAGAAGATAAAGAACCAGCTGTGCCAAATCCTCTCTCGTTACCTTGGATGTTGTCAGAACTTTCTTTTTTCCCCTCCCTTTTAAATCACATCTGTTTTGTATCAGAATCTTTGATGATTACGCTCAGAAGATGGAATGTAATGTTTTTAAACTCGTTCTTCTCATATCTACCAAACTATTCTCATTTGCTAGAATGCAAGGAAATACTGTCTTTGTACATTCAGTTCTCAATTGTATTAAAAATTTCCTCAATAATTAGAAAGTTCAGACACTGCATGTCAGAACTATGCTCAGAACAATCAGAGAATTTTATTTATCTACAGAAGGCTCAATAAAAGTCTTTAAGAGATTTCTCAGTAGCATTATACTACATTTTGGCAGTCACAGTTCCAATAATTTGGAAACCTGATACTGACATTGTCTGCATTCACAATACTTACTTTAGTGAAAACTGAAGATCACTACAAAATTAAACCAAATCTCTGGTTTTGTATTTTGAGTATCATAACAGCTCCTTTGGTCACCTTGCACTCTCTCCTTCTGCAAGTCATACAGTAACTAGGCTGCAAGGTATATAGGAGTCTTCTCTCTTGAAACAAGGCTTTACAGAATGAAGATGTTAACATGTCTTCAGCTCTCCAAGTTGCACAGAACCATGCAACATGAATGCTTATTGCTAGCATTTTCTTCACAAGTACCATCCAATGAGGGGAACAAGTAACACTTGTCCTCAGCAGAAGGTACATCAAGGGAATTCACCCTCTTCTGAGACAAGAACACATAAGGAACAAGACACAAATTCTAACTTCCTTCAACTACTTTGGGTATTTTCCTGAACTTCTGGACATGCAATACTCTGTAATTTATTTCTTTGATAATACAAGTGCCTTGAGCTGACAAGAATTAACAAACTGTAAGGCAAGACAAGCACTGCATCACCCATTTATCAAAAAAGAAACTGAGATAGAAAGGACAAATATGATGCTTAAGTCAGAACAAGCAAAACTGGTAAGAAACTTGGTTCTCCTTTCCCTTGCGAGAGATATACATCATTTCTTGCTTCCCATCCTCAAGAGCTATTCACAACATCTCAGTGCAGTAATTCACGGGAGGTTCAGTAAAGGTCTAAGAGAAATCACTTCAGCTGTGAAACTGCTGAATACTTAAAGAACTAACATAAAATCATTGCATAACATACTGTGTTCATGAGAGTTGATTCAGAATTGGCAACCAAGACAAACACATCAGCATCTAAGCAGAATTTGTCAATCCAGCTGTCCAGTTCTGTAGTGACATCTGTGCCAGGGCTGTTGAGAATAAAAAAACACGAACTCATATTTACACAGAAAAGAAGTATTTGATTTTTATCAACTGAAAAAAATAGAGTGGGATTGCCTCATGGCCTTGTAAGAACATACAAAGCTTTTACCTTTAGGGTGATGCCTACCTCAAGCTTAAGGCAAACAAAGCAAAAGCCAATTACCATTTTTAACAGTTATCAGTCACTTGCTCATTGGACCATCTACTTATTTGAAAATGCAGTTTCTACTGAATAAGTAGGCAAACCACAACTGCCAAGAGAAGTGACAGGCAGTCCATCAGAAATCCAGGCAGTCTCACAGAACAGTTCCCTGAATCTCAAGTTTTGGATTTCAATCAAAAAGGACAGCTGTTCATATGATTTTTTTCCATTAATAAAGGCCTACTTTAAAGTGAAATTCTACAAAGCTGTGTACAGATTAAATAAGAAACTAAAATGAAGTTAAAAACATAGTGCTGTCAGGTTTTTTAAAATGTAAGTGGAATATGAGATTAAGTCATGTTTGCAACTCCTCAATTACTGCTTGTTCAAATTTTCTCTATTTAACAGTAAAAAGATGATGCTCTCCTTCCAAGTACCTGTTCTCAGAATCCAGAATTTTTTCTCTTCCTTTCACATTTCACCTTTAGCATCCCAGACTTTGCAGATCAAATCATGCCTTGTATCGTAACTATGCAAGGATCCCCTCCGGGTTTCCAGCATATCTGTGCTACGCACATGTCCCCAGGGAAACACCACATGTGCATAAGCTTAGAAGTCCAGCAGTGCCTCAAACCAATCAGCTCCCTGTGCCAGTCAGGCTGGCTTTCTCTATGACTAACACAGGGCCTGAGTTTGCACTCAAGAAAACAACAAACTCCTTATGATTTCAAAGGTGCAAGACTAGAGATGCAACAAAAAACTCACTACAATTTATCAGAATACACTCTGGGTATTGCTATGCTGGATATGAAAATAACCATAAACTCACTCATACTCGAGTGAATTACTCTCAAATTCAATCTATATTGATTCACAAATCAGGTCATACTTCAGTGGCCAGGAATATCGGCATTTGACACAGACAAAGCAACAGCTTTCAGAATTCTGCAAATAAACAAACTGAGAAATGGTAGCCCAACACACAGGCACACACAGCCCATGTAGCCACAATTACATTTTGAGGTCACCCATTACTTTGGTATGTATGTAATGCAAGTCTTATCAGAAGCTTTTAAAAATGAAGTCCAGATTGCCTACACATCACATGATCAGTGTTAAGTGTTCAAAGACAGCAGATGGACAGGAGGTTGTTGTTGCATTACCCCTACTCACACTCCCATACTCTTTGTTTTAAAGGTAGAAGTATCCTTAGACAAAAGAGAGTACCTTATTAAACTAAATCATAAGACACTTGTTTGTTCCAACTGTTACAAGGCCAAAATCAGCGGGGTGATCACAGGCAGCAGTATAAACAAGAGAACAAACTCTGTAATCTCTCCCCCTCAGATAGTCTGCCTTTCAATAATTTTGCAACCTAACAACCAAAACACAAACTATCAGTAAATCAATCTGTCTTCTAAATAATAAAATGACTAATTTAAGAAAACATTAACTAAAACAGAAAAAATACCTGTCCACTAAAACCAAATCATCTCTCAGCAGAGCACACTTTGACTTGGGCCAGAAGACATGGACAAGACAGCCGGCTTTCAAGTCTTTATCCATGTGAAGTGCATGAGCAAGCTGATTGACTGTCTATAAAGAACAAAAAGAGAAGACAAACATAAACACAAACAAGTCTGTAAACCAGTCTAATTCAGTTCTCAAGCAAACCTGGTCAAGATCTATCTTGAACAGAATAAGAGAGTTCACACATCCTTCTGGTGAATATTTGTGATGCATTTTTAGAAGCTCTTAAACTCACCAGCATCTAAAGAACAAGTTGCACCTTGAAACTCAGGAGTTTCTTTGGAGCGAGTGGTATTCTCTACAGGGCTAGAGTGTGTGATACTGGGAGTCATCACGAGTTTCTCTTAGAGGTTTAACACATCAGTGTGAGCAGCTGAATAAACTAAGCACCATGAGGCCAAATGAGCAGCACATTCCAAATCCTTAACAAGTAAGAAAACTTACTTTCTTTTCTATAAAAATAAAACACTCAACATATGCTGTGCTACAATGAGACACACATTAGTTGTTTCTCTGAAATATTCAAGAAAAATTGCAAAGCAGACCACTGTAGTCTGTTAAGACTTGAAATCATCAATGACTGAGAAAAAATTACTGTGAAAATTAGCGCTAAGCATTCAGAAAAATGTACCTTGACACTCTTCTTTTCATCTGATCCTTCTGTCATAAGATAAGCCTTATCTCCATCTGTCCCTTCCACGCTGAGGAAGCAGTTAGTCGTATGGCCAATCCCACTAGGAAGTACCTTATCCCACAGCATTGCATTAATAACCGAACTTTTCCCACTGCTCGTTCTAGAGGGATAGAAAATCAAAGCACTTTGAGCACAGTACAGTAGCATTAAACATACCTTTGTCCTGAACAGAATACACCCCATTAATTACATCAGACCCACATACTGCAAGCTGTTTTGGGTGACAGAGCTTCAAGCACAGCTTGCCGGAAAACAACAGGAGTGCATGAAAAGTTTATCTGGATAGCAATTCTAAAAATCTTCCTTGCTATCAACATTGCCTATCCAACCAAGGAAACCAATTTTCATTTGCATTAACGCATACCAGCTTAACTAGCCCAACCTGGACTGGTAAACATGCTTTATCTGGTATACCTCAACCTGTGTAAGGAATTTGAAAAAGATCCTGGCTCAACTCTGCTACATCAGAAAAAGCATCTAGCATAAAAAGATGCCTCACATCAACTTAAAACAATTGGTAAATCACACGAGGCGCAGTCCCCCTCTTCTCTATGCCAGTCTGAGCATTCCTGAGAAAAGGAGTGATCAAAAATATATGTAACATTTTGGGCAGAATTATGTTCTGACCAGACAATTCTGCATTCTTGCTCACAGCAAAGCTAATGGAATTCCAGGGATGCTGGAGGTAGGAGGCCAAGAGAACGATGCATGACAGAGAAGGACTATCCTCTATGGTGGCAATCAACAGCAACTCCTTAAAATGTTAATGAAATTACCACCTCAGCAACTTAAGGTGCCTTTGGAGAACACCTCATCTTTACAACTCAGAAAAGAACTGCTACTTCTGATGGAGTCTTCTAGGCACGAGATGAGGTACAAAAGGAACATCATTGTACTACTGTCTTCAAGTAAGTTTCAAAGCACTGCTGTCTGGAAATTCTCACCACAGCCAGCAATGACAATTCAGAACAATTTAATGCATGTTAATCTCAACTGAATGAAGATTTCTAGGGCAAGACATGAAACAATGTGCAAAAAACCCTCAATTTTTTTTCTTGTGCATAATCCTTATAATGCACTTGCTGTTTAATTACAGAACTTAGTCTTGCTCTTCTTTTAGAAGGCTGAGGTAGCTAAGTTAACCAAAACCCTGTTGATTAAAATTAACTGGTCAGCAACTCGAGATTCTGCAAGAACTTGGGAAGTCTCAGGAATGTCTTACTTTACAGTAACCCTCCCCCCTCACCCATAAATATCTAAAGTTTAACTATTATATAACAGTATGAAGTTACACAGACTTTTTGAGCTACTTTTGATCTATTTCTAGAAAAAGTTCAGTGTTCACTGTACAACAGTTTACAAATTTATTCAAAATGTCAGAGGAAGAGTGGAATTTGCTTTTTCCCACCCTGAACCTTTGCCCTTGGAAAAAGCAACTTTTATCACACATCACAGCCTAAACTAATTTCCTTATCTTAGATCCTTTTATTGGTTTTCTTTAAACAGCTGAACTATTTTTAGCAAAATGAAGAAGCTAAGACCACTGTTCCATGCATTTTTTCCAATACTCAGAGAATTTTTACAACTAAAACTTGAGGTTTACAGTCCGGGAAAAAAATATGTAAACACATGCTTAAATTTAAGCACAGAAAAAACAATCTTCCTGAAGCAAAGTAGACTAACAGACCCCAGACTAATGAGGCACATAAAGCATTTGAAAGCACTAGAACTGTAGTCTTTTACAAGGACTTCTCTATTTTGTATCTGACTTCACATTTGGGAAGGCAGATTTTCATCATCTTCCAATACCTTCCAATTCTATAGCAATAGAATGGCACAATGTTTGGAATGCAGAAATTAATTGGAAGTGTTAAGGACCTATCACAATTTCTTACTGAAAATTTATAACTTTTCCACTAAAATGAGACTCAAATGCAAAACACAATACAGACAAGCAGAGACACATAAACCTAAGTGCTTTGTGTTTATACACCTGGCAGCATCTCTTCATAATGCTTCTTACATAGCAACACATTTCAAGTGCAACAAACACCTTTCTTTTTAACTCCCTTTCTTCCTGCTGCAAAACTAAAAAAAAAAAAAATAAAATTAAAAAAAAAAAATAGCTGCGATGATCCCAAGCTGACCAAAATGAAGTTTTCTAATACTAAAAATAAATTTGATATATATATACCTAAAACAAAAGTGAAATTAAATCACCCATAACTAAATATGCTACCTAAATATGCAAAAGGTTTGACATTTGGTTTGTGGTAATACCACCAAGACCTGTGAACTGGAACTTTTTCTAATTACTGATTCAGGAAAGCAGAACCAATGAGGCAACCACCTTTAACTCTCCATTTCTCTTCAGCTGCTTATTATTCAGAAACATAAAAAGCTCAAAGTTTAGTTTTTCAGCACTTATGATCAAACACAACCAAGACAGTTGGTACACCACGGTACAGTAAAGTAAGTCTAGTAAAACAAAAATGTAAAACAAAATATTAAAAAACCCCACTGCATTAAAAAAAAAAAAAAAAAGCGTCATTCTAGAGAAGATGGTGACAAACTCAGACCTTCCCAAGCCAAGTAACTGATCTATACAGGATGATTATTTTGCAAAGTTTATCAATGAAATGCACATAATGATAATCTACAGTCATGAAGCAAGATGGCATCAAAGAAATGTTCAGTATCAATCAGATAAGAGTGAAGTTGGTTTTATGTATTACATTTCAAGCAACAATAATGATGAAGCACTGACTCTAGTGCATTTAAGTTATAAAGATGGGACATTAGGCGCTGCAAGAGAGAAAAAAACAACAGCAAAAAAATCAATTTGAGTTCTGGTAATTCCATTCATTACCTGCCAAAAAAAGCCACTTTCATGTGTCTCCGTGAAAGCACCTCACCGATGACTGCTAACTTGTTTTTATATGCCTGTATTTTTGCTAGTTCGTCTTCTGTTGCTACATGGTCAAGCTCTGGGTCCCTGCACGTGGCTTCACATAGAAAAAGAATAACACAAAGATCATGTACAGACATTGATTATCGCTACTTCACATGCCAATAAAGATCTGTGCAATTTTTAATGATGCAGTGGTAAGAAAACAAAACAAAAACCAACTATGGACACTGATACTAGTCTTTGTCATCTGACAGCTCCACCACAAGCACTTGTGCCATCACTACAGATTAATCACCAATCTAACTGCTGGATTCGATAACCCTGGGAACACGGCCTGCTGCGCTGATGTGCTCCACTCTGCAACACCTGCTTCCTTTAGAAAGGAAAGCCAGGACCTCTCAAGGATACAGCAGCTAGGCTGGACCGTCTTCTCCCTGCAGAGGTCATTGAGGTGATGAACCAAATCCGTGTGGTGACACACACACCTACATGTCGGTAAAACATCAACCAGTGACTCTCTGCATTACATCATGTTGATCTACTTTCCAGCTGAATAATGGGAGAACCTGTTTGTCCTTTCTTGTATGAAAGATAAAACGCAACAAGACGCTAAACACTGGAGTTGTTAAGCTTTCCTTCATGGAAAGAAGGCTGGCTACTAGCCCAAGCAGCGCAATCAGCTTCCCATATACGTAACGATCCTAGGCATTCCTGCTGGCCTGAGTTGGAAAAAAAAAATAAAATCATCAATGTTAAATGAAAAATGTACTGCTTCTGAAGGCGTACACTTACACAAACAGCCTATATCATAATGGACACTGTTCTACTGTAAAATACATTCAAAGCAACAGACAAGACCCTTGTGCTTAAGAGAGAAAGCTAACCTTCCACAAAAGTTGCTCCCTCGGTGACATAGTCCAGCAGCTGGTCGAAAATGGCAGTGATAGTCTTTTTAGCCAGCACAAAGTGCTTCAGGGGAGAGACGGTAGCTTCTGCCATGGTGCAACTGCACAGAAAGTTACATGAAAGTGACCAAAATGCTCAGTACACCCATCTAGGTGAGAAGTCACGTGCTTCTTACCCAGTTATTAAAAAAAAAAAACCTCAACCAAAACCAAACCACCAATAAACAAAGAATCAACAACGAAAAGAACCCCACAAACCAAGAAAACCAAACCCCTACACCACAATGAACGTCACTAAATTTAGCTCACGCTGGTTTTACTACTCTAACAAACTCCATCTCTTTCTCACTACACGCGCCGACAGCAGCTCACGAAGCTCACCGACTTGGTGAGGCCTGTCCCCGGAGTAGGAGGTTTTCGTCTCCTAAAACGCGGCTCACGCTTTCCCCACCGCTCGGAGGTCAGCGCTGTCCTGTAAGCCCAGCGAGGCCAGGCCCGCGGAGCCCCGCGGCCGCCCAGGCAGACCTTGCCCCCGGCACGACGAGGGGCGACACCCGCCGCTGAGAGGCCGGCTCGGGCCGCAGGGGCAGCGGGCGGCCCGCGGTCACTTACCGAGCCCCCGCTAGTTTCCACCGTTACTCGGCAACCGCCGCGCCACTCGCGGGGCCCTCCCCACCGCCGCCGCCTCCTACTCCTGGCCCGCGGCCGCCGGCACGGGGGCGGACATCACTTCCACTTCCGCCTCAACCCTCTCCCGGATCCGCCTGGCAGGGGAGGGGAGCCGCCATTTTTACTGAGGGCTCAGGGGCGGGTGACCGCCATCTTCAGCGAGGGCAGCGGAGGAGCAGGCGAAATGGAGTATCTGGAGCTGCTTCCGGCTCCTCGGAGAGCAGCTGAACAAGTCACCCGCGGGACGCTAGCAGTAGCTCAGAGCACGGCTGTCTGGCTGCTCGGCGGGAGGCGCAGGAAGGCGTAACCAGTGGTGGCCCCGCCTCACCCGGCATGGTGAACTCGGGCTGACGGCCCTTCAGCGTTTGTATGGGGACCTAACATAAAGACACGAAGCGTAATTTCGGACTCCTGCGTAATGTCAGCACCGTGGTTTAATCAGTCAGCTAAAATGACAAATTAAGTATGTTCAGGAGTTAAAAAGCACCAATAATTTACACATGCGATACAAGAGCATAAGAGAATGAGAACAACCACAATGACAATCACCAACACAATAAGCATTATAAAGAACACATTATTTGAGAATTACTAGCTTGCTGTATTTCAAGTATTTACAATAATTGGTGAGATTTAAATTGTGTTTTAAAGCCAACATAATGTTTCATATAAAAAAGTTCTTTTGTTCATAAACAGAGTCTGGGAAGCTGAAATACAAGACACACATATAACCTAAAGGCTCCAAAGTGAAAAAAAAACCCCAAAGACTCAAATACAAATTACTTCCAAATACAAAATACTTTCAAACCCACTCTTCTAATTTCGTATAGCTACTAGTTAGAATGCTGTTCTTGGAGTAAATTCACTTTGTGGGCATCCATGCAATTTGAATTTGACATAAACTGAATTTGATATACTGACAGTGTCCCAGAGGAAAAAAAAATAATAGTTATACTTTACTACTTAGTACAGCTAATTTCTCTCATCCAAGACTATGATGAATTGCTGGAGCTACAGGGTTAAAACCAACAAGTCTCCGGCAGTATCAGACCAGCTGCTTTCCTGTGCTCTCAGTTCACCTCGGTGCAGCAATGTCAGACCACTGACATGCATCATGTAAATAAGCCAAACTCCTGTCTTCCCTTCAGTGGCAACAATATACTGCCTCTGGCATGTACATTCATTCCTTTGGCCTTCCAACTTCTAGACAGACTGCACTCATTACCTGTTTTTTCTATTACTTAATATCCTTCTTGTTTTAGCATGCTGATCACATGGAAGCAGATATCCTACTTGTGTTCCTATTGAGGTAAAATGAGTCAAGCTACTCCCATACATTTCCATTTACTTTCTGGTAGGTATTAAAAAGAAAATACTAACATTAGTCCCTTATTTATAAAATCCAACCTAAGACAAACTTGAATGTATTTCCTAATTTGACACAGTGAGGTGCATTTTAATTAGGAATGACCTCATTTTGTAACATTTGCACAGGATGTTCTATCATTCCCAGTTTAGAGATTAGCAGTAACACAACTCAAAAGATAAGACATGACATAGTTATTCAGGAGTCAGCGACAACTCTTCTCTATCATGGGGCACTCTAAAGGCCACCTTTACGTACAGGACACAATGCTGGTCTATACAAACACATGTGCTCACTTCTCTTTTTTTTTAAAATGCCCTTCCCCCACACACACTTGTTATTACCATCCCCTGGAGCAGCTTTCTCTCCAGAGCTCAACTGTGCCCTTGGGGTTTGGAACTAGATGATCTTAAGGTCCTTTCCAACCCAAGCCATTCTATGATTCTGTGATTCCACTTGTGTGCCACCACTAAGGGCAGGGTTTTAAGAGAACCTCCCCCAATTATACCAATATGAACATAATTAACTTTCCATATAAAAAAAAATAAATTATTAGTGCTTTGTTAGCTATATTATTGCTACCATTTTAAGCCAGCCAGGATGTGTTCAAAATAGGAAATTAGCAATTCTACCACAGGCATTGTCATTCTCTGTACAATGGACTAATAAAATACAGTCAGGACAGCATCAGGTTGCCCTTTGCAACAATTACACAGAAGATTTAGTAGTAAATCAGCATTTCAAAGTGATGAAAATGGTCTTGCCTCCTGCAAAGTAATACACCCTAACTAGTTCATTGTAGGCTTTCCAGAAATACTTCCTCTAGAAATTAGAACTTGCATAAACTGACTAGATTCAGCCAATTTTTATCCTTAGCTTTAAAATTCAAACACAACCTTGCATGCCTTGAAGTTGGTAACACCAAACGTTACTGAACAAGAAATGTTTTATACATTCATTAAATCTATACAAAGCTTGCGTTAGACAATCTTACATTACAAATTTACAATCAGTGCAGGAAGAAATGTAAACTCCACCACTAACTTATGAGTAATTTCACCCTGGTAACTAGCACAATCAAATGACCTCACCCTTGCTTTTACCTGTCCAAGCAACCACTCAGAAATACAGCTACAGAATGAATTATTAAGATTTGCTTCTAATGATTATAATGGCAGGACAGCACTATCTAATCTGAACAGATGTGTGAAAGCATTTGAAAGTGATTAAACTTAATAAGTACTGCACCAGTGTTTTATATAATGTTTAAAACCTACAGAATTAAAATAACGGTCCTCAAATTACTAGCAGTGGCAAGCTAATTATACAGAATTGTAATACAGACTAATAGAAGCTTGCTCTAAATGAGGTTGGTGACATACATCATTTCACTGTAGGAGCTAATTTAGTATTTTAGATAAGAAAATCACACTTCGTACATACTCAGCTGGATAACTTTGCAAATTCCCTTGCAATTATTCCATGACCCAATCTACACAAAAGCAATGTGTGCCTTAAAACACATAATGCACATGATGCATTAAAACACAGGAACTGAAGGTAAATAAAGGAGACAAAAATCATGCAGATAGGAGATCTGTAGCAAATGTGTGGAAGAGAACGTTGTTGGATAGTTCCTATGACAGTAGTTGAAATTAAACACAGAACAAAGAAAGTGAATGATGATATCAAATAGGTACCACAGGACAAAAAACAGGGCAATTTTCAAAGCTTAACAAGAGTACATGGTGGGAAATGCAGGCTTGTATGTGAACTTGGAGATGTCCATGCCTAGGAATTTTTGGAACACCCTTATCTTCGGCATGCTGGTGCAATTTGCTGAATGTCAGCACAATGATTTGCTGCTGCAGAGGGTAACATGAGCTGGACATGCAGTTGAGATCAATATGGCGTTACTTAAGCATGGAAATAGATGTTGCCTTTCTCTTTGTGTCCTTTTAAACTTGAGAGAGCTGATCTACATTACATGTGAAAGCATGGGCTGACCATCAGAACTGCTATCACAACATGCAACTACCTCCACTGTCCCTCCCCCCAGAGTCTGATCTGTCACACTGTAAATGTGATTAATCCTACTGAAACCCCTACATAAAGAAATTCACAACACCAAGCTGTTCTGCATGCTTTGCTGATATGAAGATGAAAACGTTAGAAGTGTTGTTAAAATTGTTTTTAATATAAGATTTCAGTGACTGGAAATCCCAGTTCTAAAAAACTGATTACAGGGAAAGAAAGCAATCACACTGTCTCATGTACCTGAAGATGACTTAAGAGATCTTTTTCATTTCCAAACCTCATTAAACAATCAGTACATTTATGGGGCAAATCTGCTGAATGCCTGAAATCCAAATGAGTTTTGAGGTCTTCAATCTGTCCTGTTGAATATTCGCAGTATTGACACAAATAAATCCCTTCAGATAAATGAGTGCTTAAATGCTTGCAATATTCCAACATACCTGAAAAGCCCTTCCCACAGTCATCACAAACATGAGGGAATATTTTGGTGTGTTCAATAGCTACATGCCTATTGACATTGGTATGCAGCCTGCTCCTAAAGCCACACACTTGGCATACAAAGAAGTTCTTGCATTTGTCAAAACTGATTTTGTTTATGAGGCTGTACTGCCCACGTTCCTTGTTATTATAGCTGTCACTTAACTCTATCAGTCGACATGCATGTTCATTCACCACATGGCTGTGCAGATCTTCCGGGTCATTTGTTTCATGCTCACAGAACTGACACAAATACTGCTCGTCACAGCTGTGCTCCTGGAAGTGCAGGTACAACTCACTGCTCGAGGAGAACTGCATGTCACACTGCTCACACCAATAAAGGTGATCACTGAAGTGAGTGTCTGCGATGTGCTGGCTCAGATTCTCAAATATCACTGTTTTGTAATCACAGTATTTACAGATGTATGGATCCTCCTCGTGGAGTTTTACATGTTCAATGAGCTGCACTTTGCTGGAGAAGCTTTCTTTACAAACTTTACAGACATGAGTGTCTGTACATGTCTTATGCTTCAGGATCATGTGCTGCTTTAAATCAGAGAAATACTTGCTATTAAACTCACAGAGCTCACATTTATATAAGCCACTGCTGTTGGCTCTCAGCAAAGGCCACTTCTGTTGAGCTGTGATATTCAAAGCCTGGTTCTTCTCGAATATTTTACAGGTTTCCAGAGGGATCTCCTCTAGGTCCTCAGCTTCTAGTTTTTCAGGTGACACAGTTTGTGTTTCTATATCATGAACTTCTACAGCATTCACTTCTGTCGTAGAAATTTCTACAGTTTGAATGTCTAGAGGTTTCTCTTCATCTGTAGGGCTGTCACTGAATATAGGTGAATCACATAAGTCTCTGCACAGTCCATTATTAGTACCTTTATCTGCAGGATGAAATAGATAATAAAAGCAAAAGATTAAAAAAACCCTGCAAAACACCTGAGTCCACATTTAACTTTTCAGTTAGTTGTAGCAGCTTACAAATGCAAGAAGCAGTTACTTTTCCCCAGCCCCCACAATGTTTTATGTTTAACAAGTAAATAATTGAAACTACAAATCCTTCACCTCTTCCATCAAAGCAAAAAAGGTCATGGTAAAAGCCAGCGGATGAGCTCTCCAGATTCCCAGCATCTAAGCTGCAAATACACATCAATATTTACCTTTATCCTTCTTTTTAGGGTCTGTATAGTGGAACCCCACATTTGGATGTGACCCACTCCATTGAGAAGTCCCAGCATGCACTGGACTCCCATCATCATCTGTGTCCACACTCTGCACCGGACTGTGGAATCTACCTGCAAACATAAAAGAAGGGTCTTCTTGACATCATTTGGCCATACGGGCATCATCATGATTCTCTGACTTAACCACAGATCTTATTTGCTATTTATGCATTCTAGTTGCATAAGTTTGTATACAAATCACATCATAACCTACATTAAAGAAAGTAACAATAAAAACCTTAGAAATTATTTCCATATGTACATAGTGCAGCAAAAAAATTCAAAAGGTGGCAACTCTGTCTTTAACATTTCAGCAAAAAATACTGAGTTGATTACACTGGAAAAAAACGAAAATCCTTAAATGAAACTTTACATTTGAGACACAATTTAAAAAGCATGTTCTTAAATATTTCTGGACATTTTAAAATACACCACTTTAAGACTTCTGGAGACTTGCTCACTAAATCATGAGACTAAAAATATATATAATAAAAATCCATCCTCACATTTTCTGTGCTAAACTTTACATCCACCAGAGGACATCTTATAAAAAGGTATTTGGTTTTCTGTAAGTACAAGTACAGTTCAATGCAACGAGCAGTAAATTCCACCTGGACGCTCAAGATTATTTTCGTCAGCTTTACATTACATAGCTAGTGGACATTTAGACAAAGTAGTCTAATCTTCATTATAGATCTAACATTGAAGAATCTTTTTGTCATCAGTGATTCGACTTTGAAAATTTTATTTCCATTAGAATGATTAAACAGACTTCCCCTAGTCTGAGGCATATCTCATCACAACGAAGCTCAGAAGTCACCCACTATGTATTTTGTATTCTGTGAACTTCTAAAGAATAGCAGTGCAACTCACTTAGTAAAGAATTGTATGATAAAACCCCCAAACACAGTCTTACCTCTGTTTTCAGAAAACTTTGTATCTGGATGTTTTATAGAACAGACACTATAGCAGTGGTCAGAAAAAATGCCACTGTTGTCTATGTATTTTGTTGCACCCGAAGAATCTAAAACAAACAAAAAAAGGTTTTAATGCTAATGCATTGATGTAGCTACATATGTACTGAACGTCCAGCAAAATTCTCTTCATCAGCTACACATCTTCTACCAAGTTGGGTAGAAGTCAATATATTTGGACCACAACTTCTTGTCCCACCCTTTATGTTACCGATTCTCCATGTATTAGCACATATGGTCCATTCTCATTAAATTACTAGTCTGAGAAAATCCTACATAACTCAAGCTCTAGACTGACCTGAATATCGAGAAGGATGCAGAGTCTTCCTTTTCCTCTTTTTAGGATGTTCATTCATTCTGAATGGTCGAAATGGACTGTAAAGTAAAAATATTCAAGAGTTAGACTTGTTTGTATTATCTTTCATGATTTCATTAAACAATACTTTTGAAAACCTGCATATTAAATACCAGAACTTTGTTCCTACTCCCCCCCCCCCCCTTCATCTTTTTAAAGTTAAGAACACAACTACTTAAGTCTAATTTCACATTTCTACCCTGAAAAGGCTCACCATAAAGCCAGACTGGTCAGGACTCTGGGCATTCAAGAACTCAGTTTAACTTACAAGGAAGTTCTCCAGCACCCTGTTGCTTTTTGTCAGAGAGCAGCTTATTCTGAGGCAGAGTCCTTCAGATAAAACTTTAATGTTGAAAACACCCAAAAAGTCATGCTCTCTTACCAGAACGTCCTAGACTTTTCAGTAGCAGCATGCAGAACAGCTAAGCAGCTGATGGCTGTACAGCTTCCAAATGTAGCAAACAGATCAGCTTGAGAAGATTTTCATCTATGAAGTGACATTTTAAAACATGTTAAAACTTCAGCACAAGATAAATAAAAAACCACAATCAGATGCACAAGCATCATTACAAAAAATGAAACTATGGAAATTGAAGCCAGAAAACAACATAAAAAATTACTATTAATTTTAGAGTATTAAAATAAGAAAGGTAGAGGCACTATTTATTTTACTTTGGTCCCAGCTTAGTGTGTTTTCGCTGCACTTGGCAGCTCCTGACAACAGAAAATACTTGAAGACAACACCAAATATACTTGAGCTACGTAGTTGTGTATTTTGACCTATGACATTTATGTCTAAATAATTTTGAAGAAGAAAGGGCTGCAAACATGGAACCTGATGTGGTTTGTACTAGAGCACTCAGGGGCCTAGGATCTTCTGAAGCCAATGCCATCCACCCGGGGATGAAAGCAGCGATAAAGAGCCCCTCATCAAGCAAATGCAATTCTCATGAGATACCGTAATTTGTCTGAATTCAAATTTTATTTTAAAGAGAGAATTATATGGGAAAAATAGTTTCGGGGTTTTCTATGTTTTATTGTGGTCTGGAAGTACCGAGTACCCTCAGTACTTCTGACTGCGAGAGAAGAATCTACAGCATACGAGGCAGCATGTTTTATCCCAATTACCGCGGCTAATCTTCATGCCTGTTAACCTTTTACCCACGGATCGGGCAGAGGGACGGTAGCGCCGGTTCTTCTCCAGCGGTCTTTCCCGGTAAACCTTTCCCGGTAAACCTTTCCCGGCAGTTTGGTGCTGCTACGAGAAAGGCTCAACAAGGCCCTAAACATAGAGATCCTCGCAGCCCCCGCCGCGGCCTGCACCGAGCTCGGAGCCGGAGGCCACAGCGGGGAACCCCGGGCAGGAGCGTGGCATCACACCGCTCCGCCCCGCAAGCAGTGGCGGGGAGGCCGCAGGCAGGGGCGAGCCCGCGGGGAGAGGCCCCGGACCGGAGCCGCACCGAGAGGCGCCGAGTGCGGACTCACACTTCAAATGGCGCCAGTGCGAGAGGTAAGATGGGGGGCGGGCGCGAGGCGGCAGTCAGCAGCACGCAGGCCGCACCCAGCGCGGTAAAACGCCGGAGAGAGGAGGGCGCCGGCTTATCCGCGGGGCACACCGGAGCCGCGGGCGACACTGATGGCCGCTCCCCTCACCGCCGGGACTCACCTTCCG
Source organism: Psittacus erithacus (assembly GCA_009867235.2). Taxonomy (NCBI): domain Eukaryota; kingdom Metazoa; phylum Chordata; class Aves; order Psittaciformes; family Psittacidae; genus Psittacus; species Psittacus erithacus. The sequence continues at coordinate 72,943 of WYDI02030500.1, forward strand.
CTCCGCGCCCAGCCACGGGGCCGCTGCCGCCTCCCGTGCGCCGCGGGAGAACGGGCCGGCGCTGCAAGGCCGCGGCGGGAGGGCGCCCCCTGGCGGCTGCGCGGGCGCCTCCTGACCCCCGCCTGGGGCGGTGGGGGGGGAGCCTAAAACTGCGCGGTTTAGTTACCCACGGTCGTGATTTTTGTATCATTGCGGAAACTGACCCTTAAAGCTTAAAATTAACATCAAATAAGGTTTGGAGAATTGAAATAAGCAATTTCCCCCATCTCAGGGTTTCCCAAATCTATAATCACAAAAACCCAAAACAAACAAACAAAAATTTTCCCCTTTTTGCTCACTCTACCTTCCCTTTTTTCATGCCCTAGGAAAGCGCAGTAACTTATACTTCTCCAACAAGCAGAACGTTTCAAACAGAGAAGGGAGACCAGTACAGTCACTTAGTTTGAGGACTCAAACTACATGATGGAATTTCACCCAGCATTTCATTCATTGAGCTATTCTGCTCTGGCTTAGCCTGAAATTGCCTAATTTTAAGATAAAGCTTTCAATTAGCAGAAAATCCACAACATGCCCAATGTTCTTGCTCTGCTGGTCAGTAAAAGTAAAAATTACACCCTGCTTCTGGCCTCAGTTTTATTCACCAATTGGAAGCTGAGATCAGACTTACGCTGTTTATAAAATCCTACCTCTAGCCTTTGTCCTCCATGTTGGAAACATCTCTCTAGGGAGATGTGAAAGAACTTCATCCTGTGATTATACGTAAGTTTTGGTGACAAGCAGCATGAATATAAGTAAAGGTGTCCTTTTGAAGGCCCTTAATTTCTGAGGGCTCAAGCAGTGTAAGTGTGGTGTATCCATTATATCCTGAGCTGAATTACCAAACAAGATCCTGGCATCCCAGTTCATTTTGTTCTCTGCTGTTTATTCCAGCCATAGGAGCTGAGGTTTTTCCAGGACACTGTGTGCTAAAGTTGTCATAAACTGGCTGTAGCCACCCAAATGGATGGATACCCACATATTTCTCTCTCTACTCACCAAAAAATGTTTTCCATGTAAATATTCCAAAACCCCCACTTTCCCCAGTTCCCAGCAAAGTGCAGTAATGAGAACTTAAAATCTGTAATTTGCCAAAGGGAAGGGGAAAATAGCCTGAAAACCCCAACAAAACCAAAATACTAAAACCCAAACTTTTCTTTGAATTCAGTCCTGCTCAGTGAGACAGACTGGTTAAGCAAAACTCAATACACCGTCTGTACCTTTTGATCGATTTCTTCTCCACACAAAGCAGCACAGCCCAACACCACCTATGTCCAATGAAAAGCTAAGATGGTGAAAGAAAAGCATTGAGGAGGATCCCCATTTGAAGCCACGGATACAGTTCGAAGTCACAGGCATCAAACAGTGATATCAATGACTGAGGAAAGTCTCTTGAGTCTCATTTTCTAAACCACCATGTGCCTGGGGTGTTCAGGCAGGTCTGGATCAGGCTTTCATCACTCAGAACCTATTCCAACTGGAAATGTAGAAAAGTCCATGTCATATTCACCTTATTGTTTAAATGAGTACCACAAATGATGCTGATTTCAATTAGCAGGGCTTCATCCTTTCTGAAATAAGGATGGAGTAAGTCCTTTCTTCAATGAAAGCAGTAAGCTCAGCTCACAATAATAATCTTTGCTGAAGAACATTAGCATTTAAAAGGACATATGGGGGGGTTATCTGAGGTATCTTGTCTAGCATAAGTTTTCTTGCTCTTTTGCTACATAAGTTCAGATTTTGATTCAAGTTTTTCCAGTTCAGGTTGGAAACCAGATTGATTTCTGAGCATAAAGTCAGGAGGACTCATTGAGATTCCCATGCTAAAGCAAACTGTCCATATTGCAAGTCTTTCTTGTTTCGCTGCATAATTTAGCAAGTTTTCCACAATCTTTTTATGCTTTAGGGTCAAGACTCAGAATGACCCCAAATGGTAATGGCAATAAAGTCTAAAATTTGCATCTGAACAAATCCCCTTTCCCTGGACCATCCTGTGCATTTAAAACAAGGTACTAACCGCTCATAACCATTTCAGAGTTACTAGGAAATTTAAAACTCACCTTATGCTATAACAGAAGTTTAATCTGATAGTTCAGGTTACTGAACTAGCTACTTCAAAAATCACTAGCCATTCTTTGATATGCTCTCTCCAGTCTAGAGCTCAGCTTGAGCTTCAAAATAAATGTAAGGATAATGATGTACACTTTTTATTATGGAGTTTGATCCAGTGCAGACGGAGAACCTACCAGAACATAGCAGTTTTCAAAGCTAGGCAGCTGTGATCGGAAAGAGCTGACCAGCATACAAAGGTCAAAGGTTACTGGGGAAAAAGATGTGTAGAAGTGACCTGATTAAATGCCCTAACACATCCCTTGTCCCTCCAAAAAAAGTTAAATTCTCAGCAAGAGAGCTCAAGTCCCTCCCATGGTAACAATTTGTTAGCAACTGAAGTCCAAAGCAGGCCAACATGTCCACAGGCGCATTTCCACTGCAACCCCATGCTCTTACATGCACCAGTGACTAATTTCCCAAACATGTTTTTTACTCTTTCAAAATTAGCACTGGATCAAAAAATACAGCCTATTTCTGGTTTGGTTTTTTTTTTAAATATAGTTTCAGTAATGAAAGCATGAAGAGTGTTTTTCAAAACCAGACTTATGTAGCAGGGACTTTAAAACCTTCCTGCTGGAACACTTGAGTAACATCTGCTTTCTTATCATAACTTCGACAACCCACATCTAAGTTACTCATTTTGAAGATCAACATGTACAAAAACCAAATGCCACTTGTATTTAGGACATCCCATCTATAAGTAACGCAAATGCCCTGTTACCCCCCCAAATTAACTGATGTATGGAATTTCTATGTCCTTTCTTCTAGCCTTTTTTCAAAGCAGAGCTGCAACCAAATCACACCTCCAAGACTTGAGATTCCCTAAATTCTCACTTCAGAATTCACAAGTGTATCCACCATATTATTTTAATTTAGTTAGTGTATATACATTAACACTCGAAAGTGTGATAAAAAACAAAGTAGGTTTTTTTAATAAACAGCATGTGATACAGACCGAGAAGATAAATAAAAAGCAGACTTTTTACAGTTTCCCATGAACATGAACTCCAGTAATTATCATAGGCCAAACTTTTGCTACTTGAGTAGCACAGCAGAAGGGGGAAAAAAAGGATTGTGTTTCGTAAGTACTGCAAGACTATTCTCAGTATGACAGCACATGCATCTTGCTGCATCTTAATACTTTTTTGGCCCACTAAAAATATCTTGCTTTCTAACTACTTTACCACAGGACCTTTATCACAGAATGACAAAAACATGGCAACACCCCCCCCACCACCACCCTCCCGTAGTGGTTATTTCAAAGATAGTTGTCTCATTTTAAAAGAAAGCACTGATGGGTGTTTGTACTCTGCTTTTGATGCAGACATGTAACTGCTACCAGCTTCCACAAAGTTACATATAAGCATCAAGAGATTACACCCTCCTGGGCTCTATTTATCGAAAATGCCAACAGGATCCTGGACTGCCTTAGGAAGAGCATCGCCAGGCAGGTCAGTTAGCCTTCATCCTGCCCCTCTGGTCAGTGCTGGTGTGGCCACACCTGGGTTGCTGGGTCCAGTGCTGGGCTCTCCAGCATGAGCTAGACATGCTGGACATAAAGGAACAGCAAAAAGCTGTGAAGACAGAGTGGGGGGCTGACAGAGCTGGGATTGTTTAGCCCAAGCTTAGGAAAAGCTCAAGGGGCACCTTGTCAATATATATAAATACTTGATGGAGAGAAGCAAAAAGACAGGCAGGACTTTTCTCAGTGCTGTCCACTGAAAGAACATTGGGCAATGAAATAGAAGAAATTTTATATAAACATTAAGGAGAAGTTTTTATTAACTCTTTCTTGGACAGACTCTAAACCCAAGTGGACAATGTCCTGAGCAACCTCCTGTTGGTGACCCCACTTCAAACTGGGTGGCCGGACTAGACGATCTCCAATCAGTCTCTGCCAACCTCAACAACTCTGTGTGATTCTGTAAATCCTTGCAGTTGTGGTGCCAGTTACAGTAACTATACTTTCAAATTTTCAAGCCTGAGAATCCAGACCTCAGACTGCAGCCATAAACATTTTAAATCCTTATTAAAATCCACTTTCCTGTTGGAGAAAGTATGTGGATATTCAGTTAGAACTTGCAGAGGTGCAAGGGGGCAATGGGAAGGGATGACACTCCCGAATCATGAGTTACAGATTTATCTTTACAAGAGAAAATGAAGAACTTGTACCACAGTGCCTGTAAGATAAGAGAAGGATGCATCTCCATCTTTTCCTTTTCTTTCTCCTGCCCCAAATGAAACCTTAAAGACAACTTTGGACAGCCTAGGGCAGTTGATAATTCAGGGAACAGAACACTATTACTAAAGCCTGGAAACAGTTTAAAAGTAGTTAAACCAAAGAAACAAAGCCGAATGAGATTGCAGCCATGAATATCCATGTTTTGGCTCTCCAGGATTTAAACTACAACAGACAAGATTCTTAGGAGAAGCAGCTTCTGCCCAAATTAGGCTTTCTATAACTTCAGCAATACAATTAAATCAGGTTTAACTGTGATTAATTTTATTACTAGAACATGTTCCTACCAAATTTATAGAGTTACACTTAACTAAATGGTTCCTAAACCAGTTTAATAGCTACTGGGGATCTGGCACCAGAATTTCAGAAAGAGTCAAGATAGAATAGCATATTTTTGGCCTTCCTTACGCCAAAGGAATATTGCATCACATACAGAAGTGACAGTAAGGACACTTAAACTTACGACACGTTTATAAAAACCAATGTGGACTAGCTTCAAAGTACAGGCAGACCATTGCTTCAGTTGATCTTATCTTACAAATACTTCATGTTGTTTGTAAAGGGATATGCTATGGGCATATCCCTTTTTAGGGGAGAGGGGTGTTGGAGAGAGAAGGGAAGAGACAGGGACAGAGGGATCCACCTCTGTTTTTGAGTCAAGAGTGCTAATACAGCAAGACTTCATCCTTTCTCCCATAAAGTTCAGATGTCAAGAATACTGTACTGCCAATTAAGAACAACTATTTTTCCTGAGTGTGGATTCTACAAGTCTTTATACTATGAAAGAGCAGGAAGAGGAGACATTTAAGCTAGCAAACAATAAAAATCCTGGAAGTCTCAGGAACAAAATAACTATAGACATCATCACAGTAGTTACGAATTGGAGAGCTGAAAAGGCTAGTTAATAAAGACCATTTCAAAATAAAATTGTCAAGTGTTTAACTGGGCTGCTAGCAAACATTCCTCTCATTACAAGAACACTTCACACTGCATCATATGAATAAACAATCTGGAACTTTAATATACATATAGTCTAATTCTGATCTCATATGCTATTGTGAATCCAGAGTGATTCTGATGAAACCAGTGTTATATGAGCATAAAGTGAAATCAGAATTTCCTCAAAGAGCAGAGCACCTACAGATTTGGCTAGTGCATACAGGTAGAGAACTTTCAGCTTCCAGTTGGCTTCCCTTCATTAACACAGATGTAACAAACCAAACCAAAACAAAAAAACAACTCAAAACACCCACAAGCAGCAGCAGGTGTGGTGAGCTACGCATCATTTTGGAAAGACAGAGCCCTACTGAAACTGAGACAACTTTCAGCATGAAAAAAAGATATAAATTCATTATATGTATGAAATACGTAATGCAATGCAAAATTAAATCGGGATTCATCAATCCACAACATCCACAGCTGTATAGTATTTAAAAAGAAAAAGCAAAACAAATAACAAAAAAAACCCCAAAAATCAAACCCCAAGTGTGGTTCTTCTTCCATTCAAGTAAAACTAAACTGAGAAAAAAATAAAAATAAAAAAAAAGTATCTTAGAAGCAGCAAGTTACAATTCTTTCTGTAATACCACACCATTTTCACTAACTTGAAGCATTTTCAAGATGTCAAAGACACCAACAAAATAGTAATTTCAAGTGGCTTTTTTGATACTTGTTTTTTGAATGGGTCCAGCCCAGGTCTGCAACCTGTACAGACATGCAAAACAGGAGGAATTCACAATTATTCTGAAGTACAGATGTTGGAACATGCCAGTTACAAAAATGACAAAGCAAAGAAAATACCTTCAAACTGTCAACAACCATGGGCTACTGACCACTTGAAGCACATTTAATATTTTACATAAAAAAGAAAGCTGGAAAAAACCAAAAACAACCTTCCAAACCCACTAACAGCAGGGTCATCACATACAAAGTTCTCTACAAGCTTGGTAATCTCTATATTGCCCTTCATATGCAGGCTTATATCTTCTCCACAAGATGCCAAACCACTAACAATTTTGGTTTTATTTCAATGCTTTTAATAATAATAATAAAAAAAAATACTGCAAATCCATTTTGCTTATTAAACAACTACTAATGCACCCTTTTGGAACAGAAAAGTGTGCATGTATAAGTCAGTACAGCTGCTTCTTCTGTTACTTTTAGGAAAGCAAGGAACGTATTTTTAAGAAAAAATAATTATCAGCAGCCTGTTCTGTCATTAAATCAAATGTAGTTTCACAGTTGAAAAAGTTACTGTTTTTAAATTTGTATTTCCCTAAGTCACCATTTCCTAATGCTTTGTAATAAAACACATGTCCCAGTCTTGGGCTCCTTGCTCTGGTAGTCCTTCTACAAAGTTCTGCAGAAGTAAGGTGTTCAGATTCAATTCAAGCTCAAAATAAGGTACTTAGTGTTTTGTGCAACTGATTCTCAGAACAAAGGGAACATTTTTGAATCCCCATGAAGTGTGAATAGTTAAAAAATAAAATCAAAATTCCAAGCCATCTCTGTAAAAAATCTAAAGCTCAGTCAAAGGTGTTTTTACAGTCTATAAGCAGATCTTATTTCTGATACTGAAAAAAGATGCCATCCTCTTATTTACGTCAATGAAGGTAAACAGTACCTCCACTAACTTCAGTTAAGTTACATCAGCACAAGACTGGCACAACAGGATAAGGTAATTAGGGTTAAACACTTTGAAGCTAAAAGGATTTATTTTTGTTTTGAAACGCTGGCAGAACATTTTTCAATCGACCATCCTGGTTACGGTAAGACCTGCTTAAAGCCCATGAGCTTCTACTTTTTTTTCTCTTTTCTTTAAATTTAAAGTCTATATAATGATGGTATGATTTGAGATAATTAAAGTCTTTCTTTTACTACTTGATGTTCAAAACTTCTACAGTGTGTGCATGGCATTTAGTTGCAGTACGTTTTGGAAACAGAGCCTGATTCCCCATACCTTTCTGTTTGGGCAAAAAGGGTGCAGAACACTGTGCTTGAACTGAAAGACATCTATACTTACATTTACAGAAATAAATGGCTAGGAAGGAGCAAAGTACAAAAGAAGTTGGGCTCATAACATCCAATAAATTGGAGTTGATATTTTCATTCAGGCTGGAAAAGGCTGACCATCTCTTAGATAAATGAGGTAAAGCATTGTTTCAATACCAGATAAATAAGGATAACATAGCACCTAATGTGGCATTTGTGCAACAGTTTCACTCAGTTAAATTAAGAGTTATGGCTAAAAGGGTTTCAGATTGTGAGCTAAAGTTAGATTGAATCCAAGCTATATTTTAAGAGAGCTGAACCTTCAGAGTGTGTTGACTGCTAAGTAATACATACAAAGGTAATTTTGCTCTAGAAAGTAAGACCAAGGTTAGCAGGAATTAAAATATTCATGTGAACAAGCAGGATGATGTAACAGTCAATAAAAATAGTATTGGACTACTCCAAAATATTCAGCAGAACTAAGGAAATACGATTTCATATTCCCCATACTATTCTTGGAACTTCTGTAGTTTTCACAAAACCAGGTTTCCCCCCACAGCATCAAGTATCCGTGTGTGCAGTAACTGACTGCAGGATCTTGACTATGAAAGTGTCTTGAAAGACCAAAGTCTTGGCTTTACAATCCCCTAAGTCTTTCATAATGTAATTGATTGCACATTTTTCATATATTACAATTTTCTAAATCAAGCCAACAACTCATTACCTCATCAGGACAGCCTGCACAAAGTACAGTTTATTTATACACTTACATTCTAATCTAACACCAACTATCAGCATATTTTATATCACATGGGGTATTGCACTTTCTGAGTGGCACCCTAGTGCATGTTTGCAAGTAAACTAGCTGAACCCCCCAAAACCCCACACCTTTGCAATTCATTCCAAGTGCTGCCAAACTAGCAAATTAAAACATTAGGGTGAACATCACCCTCAGAATTGTGGGCTTCACTAATTAAAAAACCTGTTTAATAAATAGAAAAACACTCCTACCTGAAGCTGTGCATAAGGGCAATCTGAAATCTTCAGTACTTCTGAACAGTTTCAAAAAGTGGTGCCAATTTAACTGACTGCACACACTGTATGTGTTAGAGGACAACAACTAGATTTACAAATATATATTACACATACACACACGAAACAAAGCTATAAAATGTTTGGTAACTCCACATGCTTTGAGCTAGCCAACACATCTGCTGTATGTTGAACTGCTTATTACTGATCATACTGAGAAACCTAAATTTCTCTTTCTGATGTATCTGTTACTGATGTTATCTGGATTAAAAAACCACTTCCAAAGGAATAAGAAAGAGGAGAAATGGTGGACCCAAAGACTGAGGGCTTAAATGTACATTCTTTGAATAGCCAGCATACCACTTCAGCAACACGAAGAGTGATGCCCAAAAATTTTTGAAGCGACTTAGGCCAAGTTCACCTCTGGCATTAGTGGGTGTATGTCCCACTACTTTAATGGTACTTGTGTCCTCTTTCACCAGGGTTGAATTTGGTCCTAGGAGTATCTCTGGTCACCTTCAGTGACAATGGAAACAGGAGCCTTGGACAGATAGAACTGGGCTGCAAAATTAAAAGAGTGAATATTGGACAAATCATGTAAATAAAGAATATATATTAATAATAGTTCCTGTTATATAAATAGCCTTTATAAAAAAATAATCTTTCAATAATTTTAATAACTCACCTTTCTTTAGGTTCTGGAAAACATGTATGAAAAAAATCTATTCAGTTCAAGTTAGATTAAACCAAACCTAAGATGAACACTACAACTCTCTTTTGCACTAAACCCAATTTGACCATTCAATTTCCAGGTTAGTCAGTTTTGGGGGATGACAGGGAGTTTCTTTGTGAAGGGTATGAATTGCACCTCTAGAAATACTGAGCAGAAGAAACACCATACCAAGTGGGCCTATTTCCTACTGCTTTCAGAAACTGTGCAGATTACAGACCCAGAAATCAAAGGGTCATCTAAACCCCAAAACTGTTAATGCCTCTGAGCACATTTAAAAGGCACTGTCCTCTCACTATTGTTTTTAGGTTTTTGAGCTTAAGACTCCTTTCCTTCAACCTATGCTGATTTTAAATATTTGCTATCACTGGAATTCTCCTTCCACTCTTGTCAATCCAGCATAGGCTCTACCTGCTGTACCAGATCTAAGGTAATATGTGATGGACTCTATGTTCATGCTAGCACTATTTTCTTTCTCCTAATTTATCCTGTCAAATGAAAAAAGGAAACATTCTTCCAAGTTTACCTTTTTGAGCTTAAGGCATAACATGAAGTCACACATCATACTAAAGCTTAATTTTTGAAGTGTACAATTTTAGTGCTATCTGAAACCCTGTTTTACATTATTTTTCAACAGTTATCTGAACAGTTCATCTCTTTTCTTGCCATAAATTCAGATGTTCTTCATGGTTTGTGCAATTCCTATGCAACCAGTCTTTGCTGCTAATGAGTATTAACAGTGCAGTACCCACAAAGTGGGCTATCAGTTCTTGTTTTCTTTGCTTTCATTTCAGTTCAAAGCATGTTGTTTTATTGTGTGAAAGATCCAGTCCATTTTTGTTGTCCAGCCACCATGGTGAGCATCATTCATTTGTTTCATGAAGTACTCCAGAGCTTCCTGCTCAGTTTTGTCCAATGCAAGAGTCTTTCGAATGTATGCAATATCGTCAAAGGACTGCAGTTCGGGCATTCCTGAGCCAAGCATCATGGAGAAAAGATTTATGAAGAGATTGGCATGCTGCCGAATTGCTAGATAAGCCTTATAACACATCTCCTGGAACCTGGAAGAGATAAGGGGAAAAAAGGTCAGTGTATTTCCCTGTGAGATGTGTATTACTTTTTCATTTCCAAAATAGTTTTCAGGTAACTGGACACTAAAGAAGTAGACAGTCTAATAAGAACACCATAATGTGGCTGAGAAAATATACTCATCTTCCTACTTATGTTTATCTTAATTGCAGTAAGAATCAGTAGTGGTCAGACTAACACAACAGCCAGACTGAAGACAGGCTTTCTAGCCTTAAACCTCATTTGCAATTCGTGCAAGTACTTAACACAAGTTTATGAGTGTTCACACAGCCATTTTACTCATTGCTACTGACATTTCAGATTTCAAAGCACATTTCCTGATACACAGCTGCAAAAAATGCTTTCCTGGTTATCAGAGATGCACTTCTGTAGTTTTAAAAGGGCAGTAGCCATTGCTCCTTCGATATTCTGGAGAAGGCACTGAAGACAGGGGCATCTGCTGTATCACAACACTGGGTGAGAAATGTACATTTATGCTGAAACCACTAATTTAAGTCAGATTAAGGAAAAAATGCAAAAAATCTTCTCTGCAGCATTGAGACAGACACTGCAACTTAAAATCTGTCTCTGCCTAATAATGAAATTAGAATTAAAACTGAAACCTCTCAAAGACTGGATCTCTGGAAAGACACATATTAAGAATGGCTACAGCATCAGATATTTATTTATTATTTTAAAGTTATCTTTTCTTAGCAGTTTCTGCAGAACATCATGAACTATGCAGGCCAGCTGAAGAGCTGATATCACAGCAGCTATAGGAGAGAGAAGCATTGCTGAGTGACCAGCAAGCCTCTGATGCACATTACACCTGATATTTAAGAATTCTGGTTCTGCAGTTATGCAATGCTAAGGGGATTTTAAGTGTTATCAAAAGAATTTCAGATATTTAAAAATTTATCTTTATTCACATATATGCTGATCCTGCAAAACTAAAGTGAGGTTTCATGAACCCAAGCCCATATACGAGCTAAGATCACTTACTGAGTGATAAGTGGACAGCTGATCTTCAGCTACAGGATTAAAACATTCCCGCTGCAAGCTGGTTAAAATACTACTTTTCAGTTAAAATGTCTAATAATTAAAGATAAAATGTACTAAAGTACTGATATGAACACTGATATGAAGCTTGATTCAGAGTGACTAAAAGGAGACAAATTATTCCAACAGCAAGTAAAAGTAAGAGCTAAATGTACTAAAGTACATTTTAGGTACAAAACACTCTGGAAGTTAAATGCTGAAAAGGCTCACCTTTCAAACTCTCTTGTTTTAGTGCATTCTTGGGCTCCTTTACTAATCACTATTAAAAAGTCCTGTGTTAAGACAAATGGCACACGCTCCCTTTTATAACCAAATTTTTTCTTCTTGTGATCCAAGAAGTGCCCAAAGTCAATGTGAAACAGCTTGGAAAAACAGAAAGGTATTTTAAGAAAAGTAATTCTTTGCATAAAGTATGTCATAGTAAAATTGATAGTTTACATATAGTTCAGATGGATTTATTTTTTTTTAAACCAACTCATAGTGACAAGGTGACATATGACATTATGCTACGTTTTTAGAAAAATTTATCTTACTTGTCCATCATCTTTCACCATGATGTTACTATTGTGTCGATCACCAATGCCCAGTATAAAGGTAGCAACACAGTAGCCAGCACAAGAACGTGTAAACAAGTCAATAGCTGCATCATACCTATTGAAAATAGGAGACACTTTCATACAGATATTCTAAAGACAAAAAAGTGTAGATTTCCCCCTCCCCTCTCTCCATCGAGGAGGAGCCAACTTCTGCTATCCTCTATCAGTGAAGCAGAGCATCTGGACCTTATCACAGTAAGGCAGAAATACAGCATACTCCGAGAACAGTAGTACTTTGTTAGATCACGGAACAGTAAATTAGCTATTAAATTGACTCTTTTGAAGTCCAGCAGTTGTCATTTTGATGAGCTATTGTTAAAATAGAGACTTAAGCCATATCTTCATAGCTCTATTTCCAACTTAAGCTTTATTGTTGAGAGAAGTCACACAACTGAACCCATTCAAAGAGCTACAACCAGGAATCCTAGGCAAACAAGGCAAGGGGAAAAAAATAAACCAACCAAAACCAGATGGACATAATTCCACACTTGATCAGCTTTAGTTCTCTTGAAGTTTCCATCAAAAAGAGCATATGAACAAAAAAAACAAGCAACAAGAAATCTCACATTTCTCCTTTGTTCTTGTCCTTGAGCCACTGATGCAATGTATGGCTGTTGAATTGCAACGCTCCTTTCAAGCCTCCTTTACACTGAATCTGCATGATGGTATGAGAGCTCCTGACTACCTCAATGAGTCCCACACAGTCACCAATAGACAAACAACCATAAGGCAACATCCTGAAAGAAGAAGGGTTTTTTTTAAAGTTAAGTTTTAAGACAGCAAGCAACAGGTATGTTTGATAACCCCTATCAAGCGTCACCTGTTACTTACTTTAGAATATGAAAACCTGTTTTAATGTTTTATAGCTGTATTAACACGAGTCTTGTGGAAAAAATATACCACATATTAGTACAGTAACATGCCAGTCACTGTGTCCACCAATGCCATTCTTCAGTTCCATATCAGGACAAAAGGTTGAGGCAAAAGTCTAGTAATATGTTCCTGGAGGCCTTATGGAATACACTGGAAAAACCCTTTAAAACGCATTCAGCATAATTTAGTAAGATCTATTCAACTATATTCAAAGTGAATTATTAGAGAGAGAATCTATGCATTCAGAAAATATTTGTTAAGATTCCATGGCTTACTGTAAGCATGTAGCAGGTAATACTTTGCACGTAAAGCCAGCACAGGACCTTCAAAATGAGTTTCTGAATAGTATCTGACCATATTACAAATTCTAAACAGGACTCTACAGTCAACAAGACTGATGTTACCCAGACATTAGTGAACTGTAAATGGATATTTATTCATGGACTCTTCAAAGAAAATCATAAAATCACTTTTGTAATCCACAGGATTACAAAGTGAAACTCAAAGGAAGATATTAGTTTAAACACCGTTGAACGAGGGGTGGCTACAAGGGGTGAAGGGCAGTCATGAGGGCAGATCATGAGAAGAGAGGAAAGGCAGCCATCAGGGAAGATCATAAAGGAAAAGGAGGGGCGGCCACGAGGGAAGATCATGAGGGGAGAGGAGGGGCAGCCATGAGGGGAGATTGTGAGGGGAGAGCAAGGGCAGCCGTGGGAAGTGAGGGGTGGCCATGAGGGGTAAGGGGCAGTCATAAGGAAAGATCATGAGGGGAGAAGCAAGGGCAGCCATGGGGTGTGAGGGGTGGCCATGGTGAGTAAGGGCAGCAGGTAAACACTGTGGGCCACAAAGGGGGGGGTAGATAAGAGGTGTCTGTGAGTGGATATCATGAGGGGCAGTCATAAGGGGAGATCTTTGGGGGACATAAGTTTGCCCTTAGTGACATGGTTTAGTGGTAGGCTTGGCAGTCCTGGGGTAATGGTTGGACTTGGTGATCTTAAAGGTCTTTTTCAAGCTAGCTGATTCTATGACTCCATGATCTGAGTAGCCCAATTTTCTCTTTACAAGTAAAAGAAATTAATTCCATTGCCTTCCTTTTCTTTCACAGGTCTCTTTCCTCACCCTTCCTTTAAAACCTATATTTCTTCTGTTATGCTCAAAACATTTTGTCTGCAAAAACTAAGTCAAAACCAGTCCTTTGTTCAAAGACTGAAAGAAACATGGCCATTACCGTGTTTAACATCCTCTGTTACAATATTTGGGAGTGAGGGTCATGTACCTAAAAGCAGCCTTTTTCTCTCCTGAAGTTTCCTTTCTGGAGTGAAAGTGTCACACCTACAGAGTAAACCAGCCTTCTAGGAATGCTGGGGTATCACAAGTTCTTAGTGATCCCATGGTGAAAAATAAAAAAAATCTAAAAAAAAATAAAAATCTATCATGGCTTTATATTAGACGTAAGATCCAAGAGGCACCACTGCAATACATAGCCAGTGGCAGAGCTGATTGCTGGTGTTGCTGTGGAGGTGCGCTCCTCCTTTATGGATTAACAGCACTTTACTTGCAGTTACTAAAAAAAATATTTATACCCAACTACACTTGCATTTTTAGATAAAAACCTGATTTGAAGGTCAAATGTACAACCCATCTATTTTCTCAAAGACTGTTAGACTTTCTGTACCATAGAGGGATACAGTTTAGTGGCCTTAGTGGGATAAGCTGCGATTTCTAGATCTTCAAAAGATTTTATTTTTGTCCATTACTGTAATCTGCAGCTTGCTCAAGATTCAGGGCCCATCAGCTGCCTCATCCTGCATGCTCGTTTCAGTCTTTCAGTACAGCAGATGGACAGTTGCAATTTTTTGATTTTTTTTAAAATCAGCCTGTCACAGCATGCTTATTCCACTTCTTTTCTAAAGCTTTATACCACCTCTTTAAAGAATAACAGTGGCAAGAGGTGCGAAAGATTTATTTATGCAGATTTCCAAAACTGTCACTCTTCAAGATGCGGGGACTGTGAACTGTAACTCTGCAAACCATTCTCAGACAAAGCCATAGTTCTGTCCCTCATTACAGTACTAAAGCACAAGAGTTACCCAGATACATTAGAGATGATATAGACCAGCAGGTTCTTTTATCTAGGTAATGAGAAAATGAGAACTGGGGGTGCAAAGCACATACTTCGCTTAACAGCGCAGAGGCAGCTCTATTATGCCACCACCTAAAAAAAAAAAAAAAAAAATCTACCAAACAGCAAATGTGAATTTGGAAGCATAACCTGTCTAGTATCAGTTTTCTAGAAGCAGAATAGTTTATACTGAATGGCATTCTGCAGAAGTTACTGTACTCACAGACTATTTAAAGGTGGAGAAGCTGCACACGTGTCAAAACTGGGTAATACATACTTTGTGTACTGAAATGAAGATGCCCACTACAAAGAGTCATCACTTAACCGGGCCGCAAGTTCGGCAACTTGTTCAAAGCAAATCCTAGAGATACAAATTAGCACACCATAGCCTGGCTACTATGTGTGTTAGCTCTTGTATCCATTCCTGTATGTACACCCCTCACACCCACTTGAATGAGACTTAAGTATTTTTCAAATACAATCTTAACCGCTACAGAATTCAGTAGTTTAGTTAACTGAAGGTCATTAAAAAAATTGAAAATTGCTCTTACATGTACAGTCATGCCTATTTATAGCATTTATTATCCTTGGGAAAACAGAAGCAACTCTGGTAACAAACTAATGCAAAAACCATTAAGAACAGTATTGCTTGACAGTGACCTCTAATGCTTACCGAAGATCCAGACCCTGATTTTGCCAGATGTTTTCCATAATTCTAATTATCTGAAGTGTCAGCATGTCCTGACGCAAGTCTGAAATAGTCAAATACATAAAGATTTGCAAATACATGGAGACTGCAAATTTTGTAACACCAGAACACTTTGTTACATCTTACTTCCCCCCCAAAAGTATGCCTAAAGGAAATGAGGCTTGCAGAGTTCAGTGTAGGTTTTGCCCTCTCAATAGAGCGAAACATGTGTTAAGTAGTTGAGAGTGAATATAAATATGTGGCGGCAATTTCAAAGCAGCTTAAAAAATATACACTAAAATCATGACAATGGAACTACAGATTACACTTCTGTAATACCTTGGAAGGCATTTTCAAGTAAAAAGAACAAAGTACTGAAATAGTACCATGTTCGACCTCAACAGACTGAGTGGCTTGAAACTTACAAAATTTGCACAACTCTTACTTGTACATGCTTAACTTTTCTGGAAAACTGCTTTCCTCCCCCTCACATACATTTTATATACTTAGAAAAACATACTGAACAGTAGGTTAGGAAAATAAACAGATATGTAGCTTTTGGATTACACTTGCTTTTCCTTACCGTCTCCATTTTTAAAGATTATCTCATTGTTCTGAAATAACAATTCAGACATAATATCTGGGTTTTCCCAGTTCAACCACAGTGGCCTTTTCGCAGATGACATTATCCTGCACTCCTCAAGCCTAAAAAAAGAGGTGAGATTTCTATGAAACAGACACATACAGATTTTCATTTAATATATCCATGACATTAAGTTCTCCCTGTTTTCATCAAACTCTTTGAAATAGTATCAAATTAAAGATGCATAGGCAACTGGCAATCAACCACTTTTACTTTCAGCTTCAAACTTAAATTAATAAGTGCAAGGTTACCCATTTGCTAAGCCCAACAGAAGAGCTGGCTATATTGTAATTTCCCTTCAGCAGTATGTGTTCCTTACAAATGGAAAAGGTCTGCGTTTCCTGTCACCTTAACGGAACAGCTGTCATGTTGTTCCCTAAATTTAAACCATTAGACAGAAACTATTTCACTTTTCATGAGTTATTCTGCTGCAAATTTTTCTTAGTGAACTTTGAAGATACTAACATTCTTCAGTATGTTAACATTTAACCTTAACATTGTTAATGTTAACATTACTAAGCATTTACTTGAATATCTAGATAAATTTAAAAAATGAATACAATACCGAAGATTTCCCAGTTGATGTGCAGGATTAAGAGGAGAGATAAAACCCTGTAAAGCATCCATAAAATCTGGCCGCCTCATTTGTTCAACAAGAAACTTCATCTGTACCTGATAAATAATCACATTCAGGTTTTGATAACACTAATTATATATAAGTGAAAGTAAGTTTCAAATTTTTAGCTTTGTTTTTAAAGCAGTTTTGCACAGTTCCAGTGTAAGCAACTCTACTTAGCCACATACTATACAAATTGAAACCCTTAAATCTTCTGCCTTAAGACGCAGACAATGGCAATGCACATAGAAAATATAGCAGCTTCTAGAATAACATACTATATACTCAAGTTATTATTAATACTCTTCTAGTTAATCAATTAATACACAGTTCAGAGTAATTCCTGTGACTCAACAACAATAGTCCGGGGATGCAGACATCTTCTAATACCTTCTGGGTCTCATCTTTTTTTTCCTGCTTGAGAATATCGGTGAGATTAATCAACTTCTCCATAGCCTCCACCTGCCTGCTCAGATGTTTTAGGTACATTCCACACGCTCGACAATAGGACTCCAGAAGTAAACCGAACCTCTGACTTACAGTTTTATTGTGCATTTCAGACCTACACAGAGAGGAAGAACAGTTATAGCTTAAAGACAAGACCACTCAGAGGTACCAAAAATGAAGCTATATCTATAACATCATTCCAATGACACATCTTCCTGAGAGCTGCTTACAGATCCATCCTTTTCAGGTAAAAAACTTTTATTAATCTTCCACAGCTCATCTCATTTTGACTAGACTGATCCAACTTCAGTACCTTTTACAACTAATTCAGCACAGAGTTCATAGGCTTTTTCCCCAATTCCTTCTTGATTTATTCTGTCCTCTCTACCACTATTCCTTGCCTTTATTCAAAACCCATGCTTCCCAGAAACTCAAGCTTTCAATTCAACTTCCAGGTTTCTTTGCCAAGAGCAAAGCTAATCTGGCTAAATAAGACAAGGAGAAAATGAAACAATCCCAGGCTATGGCCCCACAAGTTTCCTTGTTCTTACCTCCTCTCATTCTTTGCAGCTCTTAAATACATCCCAAAAACACATTAATCAGACAATTTATTCTATTATCTTTGATGATTACCAAGGGAAATAGAAAACAAAGGATAACAAAGATTCCTTGCTGCTTCTATTTCTGTGTCTGATCACACTGTCTTAGAACAGCATTTTTAGGTGAAACCTAGCTACAGTCCATTATCCTGTAAGTTGACCTGTGCTCAGCCTTCTCAACACGAGGAATTACAAAAGCCCTTGTTATACTTAGTAAGGAAGAACATAGATATTTAAGCAATCAAGCTGTATAAAGTATTTAATAAGCAAGTACAAAAAGTTATTTTTTCAAAGCCTTATCTGGTCAAATTGGGTGGCTCTCTTTAAACCTCAACTATTTGTAAAATTTTACGGAAGACAGGTGAGTGATAAAAAAAAAATAAAGTTCAAACAGCAGTAATCTGTAAAAGTTGTAAATAGTTGACAGAATGGGAGGCCTCCAGCAACTGGACTACCTTGCCTTCAGCATAATGATCATTATGTAAAAAGAAGTAGAAGACTAAGTATCTATTATTAACTAGCTTTTGAAACTGCAAGGATGACTTCTATTACCAAAATCTACACTCAAACTTTTAATCAATGTGAAACAAAGTGGCAATATTTTCCTTAAAAAAAAAAAAAGGACGACATTTTAGTATGCCAAGCCTTTAGAACAATAAATTGTTTACAACTAACAGGAATCCCACTACCCCTTAACATATTAAGCTTACTTTAAATGCCAGAAGAAGAAGTGCCCTATCCTTTGATTGGTCAATGCTTTCTTGAGTAAAAATCTCACAAGCTGATTATCCAGGTACTGTTCATATTTCAGAACCTAGTTAAGGATAAAGAGAATAAAAATAATCTGCTGCAGTTACTTCTATGAATAAAATACAAATTAAAGGAAGTTAAGTAAAAATAAATCTGTTTTACATGAATTTCTGTAGAATGATCTGGTATTAATACTTGCATGTGTTTGAATTTGAACAATATCTAGTAACAGTGCATTGGCTGCCTGTTTCAGGAACTTAGCATCTGATACTCCCTTCACTATTACAAAATATTTTGGCCTCGACTGGCTTGAAATTTTGAGAAGATGCTTCTGCTCATACTTTCCCATATGTGAGAACAGCTGAAAGAGCTGCCTGTTCCAGCTGGTAGAACAGTTCTGCATCTCTGTAAAATCCTGGCATTTAATATCAACATGCAAAACCCCAGCACTACAGAAAATTAGCTACATTTAATCTCCTCCTCCTAAATAATCCGTGATAGAAACATACTGTTGATGACCTGCTTTTCAAGCCACCTTAAGGTCTGTTGTATTTTAAGCCTCTGTGATTATTGGATATACACAAGACATCAAGTATACCAAAATATGTTATATACCTGTACTAGCTGGATTAAGTACTGAGACAGTTTGTCATCTGTCAAGTACTTCTCTAGACACCGAACTGCAAAAGCTCGCACCATTGGATCCGGATAATTACAGTCCAAAAGCTCCATTGCTTGCTCTGGCTTGATTGGAGGCCAATCTTTTACCAAACAGTACATCTGTGGACAAGAAGTCCAAGCACGTTACACATTTGCATTGATTACAAAGAAGCTGTAATACACAGCTACTAGAAGGTATTGTCAGACATGAACTGCATCCGAGTAGAAGCTATTTACTTGCCAGCCGTCTCTCAATAAACAATTTGGTATTAGCTGCCAGCTGATGTTGTTTTTATCCACTATAAACACAATGAAAACAAAACCTCACATATAACTAATTGACAAATCAGTAACATAACAGGGATTCAAGTAATGCCACAAGAGGAAATTTTAAGATTCAGACTGAGCTAAAGAACAGAAACTACGGACCAGACTGATCCATCAATTATAGCGGCAACTTGAACAGGTTTTCATTCAATGTATCATGCACATGTAACATGTTTTAAACTTCCAGAAGTTTCCCTAAATACCATATTTTAAAGCTTCTTCAAAACTTAAAATTTCTTCAGTGCGATATGTTACCTGGGCCACTTCATCTCTAGAATTCCATTTAACAGACAGAAGTAATTTGGGCAGAATTTCTGGAGTATTCACGCAATAGTGTCTGTGAAAGAGGAAAAAAAATGTATGTACAAATTGCCTTTTTTGCTTTGATAACCATCTACTATGTTCCCCTCAGTCTTGCACATTTTTCTTCCTTTGTCAGCAGAAAACAATCAATACCATATGGTGGTGTTAGGATCCGTGCATGAAAGTAAGACTGCAGTAATGGGGAAAATGTAAACTAATTCTACAACTTATTTTCCCCATGGGCTTATGAATTAAGACGTAGAATTCAGAATGCTTTAAAACCCTTTTCTAAAACACTAACCCAACCAATACAGAGCATAGAAAAGGGAGCAAAATCCAAGAGACAGTCATGACAAATTTGGAGTGAATGGGGTAAAGCTGATTGTGCCAACAAGGGCTTTTCTTTAGTTTTTGGTTTTAAATACCTATGGCTCCAGAGGAAGTCCTTCTCTTGCTCAGTAATTTCAGACAAAGGATCTCGTGTACATATAGCTCGAAGTTGCTCCTTGTCACTTTCTCTTAATTCATTATCTCTAGCTATTCTGTTACTCTGCAGAGAGAAAGCACTCCATTAACCCTCCACAAATTTCCTTCTGTTGTCATACAACATGCATGAAGTACTTTAAGAGCACTTAACACAACACTTAAAGCCTATGTCATGCAATACTATCTTGTTTTCTTTTGTTGTAACTGAGGACTTAAAATTTAAAAACAGAGAGAGGAAAGACTATGCCTTTGATTTCTACAACCACTTCTAGCCACTACTGGGACAAGAAGAGTGACATTTCAACTAAGTCAGCTGTGTGGAGAAATAGCAGCAGTTGCATCTGATGAACAACACAATGCAGCATGAAATGAAACTGGTCATTTCTATCTCCAGTTTTGGGATTAGCTAGAAGCTGCTGAAAGGAGTGAAAAAGAAACAGAACTGGAAAAACAGAATATGGGGGTGAAGCTGGGTAAACAAAAGTCAGAACGCTGCAGGAAAGCTAGAGTAACAGGGTTGGAAAACATTAACCAGAATTAGCATACTGTATTTCCCAAAGAGTACAGAAAACAGAACTGGTATATGTTTATATAAGACTTCATTCATTAGAACCAGCTTAGCCCAATGGCAGAGGTATTGAAACTACTACTACGAGATATTTCACACCTCATATGGCAAGTTCAATTTTTTTCTCCTATACTTTCCATTTCTCAGTTCATTTAATGTGGATTTTTTTTTTTTACAAAGCAACATATGAAGTGACACAGTTTGAGGTTTCAGCTACACAATCAATTGCACTGCAAAAACAAAAAAAATCTTAAGAAACTTGTATTACTGTGTTCAGTATAAAATACAAGTGTAATAAACATGACTGACACTTAAGATGAAACTATCCCAACAATTCCACAAGAATTGGACAGTTTTTCATAGTGAACTCATGTTTTCACATCTGCATGATATCTACCACTACAAAAGAATAAGATCAACACTCTTCCAAATTCAAAATGTTCAAACTGTAGAACCACAGTATTCGGCCTCTTATTCTGCTTTTTCCCTAGGCAATTTCTACTCAGCACATTAAACAAGACAATAAACAAGAATGAAGTGAGCTTTGTCTACCAGTTGTGATATAGGAAGTTTTCAACTGGCTGAACTAGTACTTTGAAGCAGAAATACCCACATGGCTTTTACAGAAGGTTGTTCCAATGCATCTAGCTTAAAAAAAGATGAAGAAAAGAACAATCTGAAATTTCCACGTAGGAGATCAAGGCACCCTTTAAAAGATGAATTGGTGTTTTCTAAGAATATGCACAAATACGGACACAGTTGTCAGGTTATACCACATGATATAGTATTTATTTCAGACTGAAAGTTCTTTATTTTACATTTATCTTTAATTATGTAAAACATGTGTTCTCATGATGGGTTCATTACTACTGTGTGAGAATACCCTGGCCTTCAATTTTACATCCACCAATATTAAGGTCTCACAGGATTTTTAGCGTCTTGCCCTGTTAGTAGTGTGATAGTTCAAGATCTCGCACTAGTAGTGTCATCTAGTGCAAGAACATGCACCAGCACAGGTTTTTTTTATTATCATTCTGAAGCACGTGGATCTGACTTAAAAGTGGGGAGAAATTATTCAGGACTACTCTCAATGTGGTACAGGAAAATTTTTAGAACACATTTTAAAATATTATGGTATTGAATACAGTGAAAGTAATTAAGAGAGTCATTCTGCAAGGAAGTTATTGCATAAGTGACTTAATCACCCTACTCCTGACAATAGTTCATATTGTTCAATAGAACAAGTAATTGCACATATTAATCTTTATTCTGAAAGAGTCATCCTAAATAGTAAGTGAAAGTCAAAAAAGTATAAAATGTACCTGCATAGTGGGTCAGAAAGATCATAGTTTAGGTCAAGCCCAGAAGGAAAATGCATTTATCCTGTTGCGGTCAACACCAAAAACTTGAAATTCTATGAATTGTGGGACAGTAAATTAGATTTCATATTTGAAAATTCTTTCATATTTGAGATATTAATGGACCTATAAATGATCTCTTATCAATATGTATTGATTGTAAATGCAGTGTAATGCATTTCAAGCTTAAACAAGAAAGTTATGCTCTTTGTATCATAATAAAAACATCTAGCTAGAAATCAAACCTCAGTGACTGCTTTGCTGATTTTGACCATTTCAGACAAGCATTTTTTACCTCCTTCAGGTATGGACAATGCTACACAGTATCAAGTATCCAATTTTCAAATGAGTAACAACATGCTGCATTTTAAATTCCTAAATATAGTTAATATTACAAACAGCTATAAATATGCACAGTACGTAAGAGGATTTTGGCAGACCACAAGAAGAGTTGAAAGAAAAGCAGCGTGAATGAGAAAGTGAGACCAAAGCAGTGACATACAGATTGTTTCCCTGTCAACTTACTCACTGATGTAAATAGGCTTTCTCCATATTTAACCACTGTGACCACCTTCTACAATATTGTAAGGATTATCACAAAAAAGACAATAATTTGAGACTTTATTTGACCTTGTATTTTAAGCTTCAGATGATCATTACTTCAGTATTTTGTCACTGAAGTGAGAGCTTACTCTCACCATTTTCTGTTTTTGCATACAGATCATATTATCATAAAAAACAATGAGTTGAGCATATATATGGGCAGGTAATAGGCTGTGTTATAGCTAAAGAGTGTTATTTACGAAGGAGCTAGCTGTTCTTAAACATTTATTAAGAGCCCCTCAGCACTGCTCAGCTACAATATATATCATATTGTAGCAGATATACCACTCTATGATGGACTTCCTGTGGTGTCTCAAGAGAAATCAAATGCCTACAACTCTTTGTTCAAGATATGTTGAGATAAGACTGTTACAGGTATCACCAGAATTCCCAAACTAGAAACTTACACCTACGCACTTTTTGGCACAGCAAAACCTTCCACCCTGAGACTCTTATTCACTCAGACCACAAAGCTTTCTTGGGGAAACATTCAAGTCTTTGAACCAGCCTCCAAAATAAAATGTAAAACATACCAAGTAATTTCACAGCCTTGTCTTTGAATACATAGTATTTTTAGTTTTACTGACTTTCTTTTTTCTCCTTCTAATCATCCAACAAGTCCTCCTAAGGAACTGCCAAACCTCACCAAAAAGCCAACTATCAATGCGCAGGTTCTCTTCATGGAAGAGGGGAGATTAAGGGCTATGCTCATGTATGCCAGTCAATTCCCTCAAAATTCCCTGTACTTTTGGTCATAACTAACTCATCAAAGAGCCAGTGAAGAGTTATAACCACCTTTGGGATACACAAGAATGTCTACCTCTAAACACAGAACAGCAACAAATTAAAACAGCATCATTGAAGGAGAACTGCAACTTTTGAAAAGTTCAGGTAGTTTAGACATCTGCATTGGCAACATAAAAATGTTAAAAATGCCTTAACAGTTTGCACAGTAAAACAGTTACTCTTTTCAAGTGTTTTGGTTGGTCAGTGAAGCATTAGGTCAGTTTAAAGGAGACTGTATTACTCACTTTGCTAAACAAAACAAAAAAATCATTTATTGATTTTACAGTAAGTCAGGATATATGAAAAAAACCCATTTATTGCTAATATACTGAGTAAAATAAACAAAGTAGTAAATACTACTTTCATATTTTTGTAGCTAATCTCAGAAGGGGTGTTAGCCTTACCAGCCCCGCATAGTTGTAGTTAAACCCCAGTTCACGTGATATAGTCCAATTTGCATGCTCTTCAATCACTGTCATATCTGGAAACTTCACAGGATTGCTAAACCAATCAAATTCCAGCTCTAGACATGGAGTTTCCTGTGTAAAGGGAACTGAAATTACTTTTTCTGTTGAATGATGCTAATTATAATATGATATATTTTGAACTACTAAGGAGGAAGCTCGCATGCAAATATTTACCTTATTTGGATTTGATCCAGTAACACCAATAGGATTTAACAAATCCTCCAGGCCATGAGGTACTGCCCAAAGATTCAAAGCCATTTTCCCAGATACAAGAGTGTCTGTGTAATCAAACATGTTTATATTTCCCCAAGCCAATGGACAGTGCTCCTTAAAGAGATTAAAAGATTTTTTTTTAGTGTCATCTATTAATTACTGCAGAGTGAGTCAGGAGAAATAACATTTCCACCCCAAAGCAAGTTGTTACACTCCCAGATTAGCAGAAAAACAGGTTGCGGAAGCTGTACCATACTTTTCTATGAATGACTGTCATGGTAGTCATTTTGCAAAATGATATCAAAACACTTTCAAACACATGCTAACTAACATCTTCCCACATCAAAAGTAACTCAAGATGATGCAAAGTTTTTTTGACAAAGAGAGAATTTTTACCAAGGTCTGTAGTAATGTGATAAGGGGCAAGTTTTAAAACTCTCAGACAACAGGTTTAGATTGGACAAGTTTTTGTTTTTTTAATGATAAGGGTGGTCAGACACTTATCATAAAAAGTGGGAAAAGGTTGCCCAGAGAAGCTGTGGATTGCCCATCACTGGGAACACTGAAGGTCAGGATGGGTGAAGCTTTTCAGCAACCTGGTCTAGTGAAAGATATCCCTGCCATGGGCAGAGATCTTTAAGGGTCCCTTCCAACCCAAACATTCTACAATTCTGTAACATTTGTAAACCTGATTGTAGACAAAAATAACTGTATAGTACCCATGGCAGTCAAATGCAGAATGTAATGATGCTGTGGCTAGATCAGATGCCATACACAGATTCTTAAAAATGACTATTTGAGATCCTGCATCAAATGCCAAAGCAATACAAGTCTTCTTTAAAGATCAACTCTAAATACAAGTACAAATATCGCCATTTTTGGTTAAGAGGCAAGTAACATATGGGTTTAGAAACTTGAGTTTAAAGGCACTTGCACCTCAAAACACTAACAACTGATCTTTGAGCCTGGTAATACAGTAAAGACGCTATTTACACTGTTGAACAGGTAAGCTTTTTTCCATGTTAACTTCTGACCACAAAATCAGTGGTAGTCTGAGTAAGGTATAAGAAAATCCCTTTTTTTTAAATCAGATTAAAATCAAGTACTGTACTAATTCTCATTGCCAGTACAGCATTTATCAAGTATCTTCCCAAACTTGACTTCAGTTGCTTTTGTTCATTACTGTATTAAAGACATGAAGTATTTTACCTCTTTTGCACCCTTTCGGCCTTTAACAGAACAGATAGAAAGGCACAGGCGAGCAGCACGTGGAAGATCAAGAATGTACATGTCATACAATAGCCATTCGTTCCATCTATAAGATTTAAAAAGCAAAATAAAACCAGGTTAAAGGACAGCATGGAGACAACTGTATTCAATCAAAGTTACACTAAAAAGGTATTTGTTATATTCCTACATAAATCATACACATGTATAAAAAGTACACTTTGACACTGGAAAAGGGTACTCCTACATGCATTTACCCACATCCCTTTTGGGAATGGAAACTTCCCCAAATAGCCTCCTAGCACCCATACTGTTTAAAAAGTCATGGTAGGTTCAATTTCTGCAAACTTAGTAATAGGTTCATTCATTTTCACTCTTGCAAACCTACTGACTGCAACTGTCAGCGTAGGCATAACCTGAAGTAATGGATTTGCGTATGTGCTACACTAATATAAATTTTAGTTTGCAAAATATATTTCACTTCGGGAAAAACGTAAGTGGGAAAAAATGTGGCATAGCTTTCAGAATGCAAGTGAATTTAAACTACTGGAAAATAAAAAGATAACTGCAAGATGGGAATATAACAGAAACACGACACAAATCCAAACCAGTATTCCTAATACAAATATTATTCTATTTACCACAGAAATAAGAGCACAGATTGGTTCTACAGGAATATGTATTTTGCTTTTGTTGACTTCTCTAAGTAGACTTCTCAGTTGGTGGAACTGTGCTTTTGAAGAGGAACTTCTGAGTAGTTTCTTTTCCTAAGCCAATTGCCATGGTGAATTTTCTCAGTTGGAAAAGGCAGCAGATTCCAAGGACAGCATTAATTTTTCAATGTGTCTGTAGCTACTAAAAGCAGAGTTTTATAAAGAAATAACTGTCCAAACCCTGCTCTAAGAATTAAGAAATCGGCAGATAAATTTTAATTCACTTTTCTTATGTGTTCATTTCATAATACAGATTTGTGTGATTAAACCCATATTTTCAAGCCATACCCATCGTCACCTTTCCAAGAAGATTTTCTGTTTAAACCAGTTAAAATATCAGTTCAAGTATCGCTATATTTGGGGCAACCCAGGAGAGCTATTTTCCAACAACTATACATATTAGTAAGTCTTCTATACAGCCTAATCATATTGATAGAAAGCAGACAAAAATAAGAGTTTCAAAAGGTATTCATAAAGACATGAAGTCAGAAAGAAAATGCAAATCAATAATTACTTGTGAACACATCCTTTGCATCTAATCCTAGCAGATGCTGAAATTTCACACCTCCTCCGTCAAAGTTACAGGAACATCTTTTAGATACTTGTTTTGAATATACTCTAAAAGTGCATATAGACTTCTTTAGTTCACATGCACTTTAAAGTTCATGTACATTATTTTTCCAGATAATATTGATGGTAGATCAAATATCCTGAAAATAGTCAGCCCAGATCTGGAAGTCACTTTCATGTTAACAAATGATACCTATCTCTCCACACTCAGTGGTTCTGCTTTAGAACACACCATGCCACCTCACTGAAACAGATTTGCAGGTTACATGACATCACATTGCCTTGTGCTCAAAGTCTGAACCTGCAACTGGAACACCTGCTGTTGATCCACAGTGAAAAACAGAGCTCAGTTGCCCAGGGCTATGCTGATTTCACAGTGTTAATGAGTAATTACATTGGAGTTTCAGTGGCAGCTGTAAATGCACATGTAAAACAGATAGTATAGTTTCTTTACTGAACAGATGTGAGACAAAATACTTGTGTTTTAATTAAATTACTTCTATTTGTAAATATAGGTATATGTAAAAATATTTTCATAAAGCTTAAGGTAAGGAATTCCCAGCAAGGAGCACTACTTAAATAATGGCTAAGGCAAGCCTTTACTCCTTCAGTTATGATGCCCTGGAAGTCAGGTTTTCAGCAGTCACTCAATTATTTAGCTTACCTGGGATTAGAACAAGGTACCCTTTGTGTATTCACATTGTCACACAGAGGTTCCCCTCCATGGTAGATACCTGTTCTTACATAGATCTGAAAAACAAATGTTGATATTGGTACTGCTTTTGAAATTTTACTATAATTTTTTTTCAATCCTATCAACATAACTACAATTATAACATATTATCCTTCCATTTTCATCACTTAAAAACAAACAAAAAAAGAAATCTGAGAACCTAACAGCTCCATCACTCCCCAGCCCCAATTCTTTCATGCTCTGTAAGGTGGGAAGCACAGTATATAAACATACCCTTCTAGAAAAAAATGTTTCGGTCTTTTCCCTTTTCAATTGCAAAACTAGTTCTTTAAAAATGCAGCAATAACCTTGAAATGAACACTAAAAAAACCCCCCTGAAATCATTCTCAATTCTTCCTGTGTCAAGATATAGTTAAAGACTGAACAAATTATGAGAGAGCATGCCAGGCTTGTAGTTCAATAGGATTGAACCCTACCTGCCTTGTCTTCTTTATCTCTCCATACCTCCCTTTTCAAAAACAAAGATGGCAGCACACTATCCAGCATCCTCTCATCAAAAGTATTGTTAATTATCGTAATACATTCTTAAACATAATATAATTATTATTCAGAATAGAGATAACATAGGTTTTGGTTTTCTATGACATACATAGCTGAAGTGAACTATGCAAACTGAGTCCTGCTCCTATCAGACAGGACATTTATCTAAGTACTACAACACACTTTTGAAGTAGTATACAAAAGGTTTCAGATGCTAAAATATGGCTGTATTTTTTATCTTTTTTTTAATGGATTTGAGTACTTAAATAACAGAGTGCTCTAATTTTCTATCATGTTAAATAACACTACTTTTCCAATGTAAACAGATAATAGAAAACTCAGGAAAGAAACTCTGAGTTGCCGAAAACCTGCATAGCATTTGCCTTACCTTGTCTATGTCTCTAATGTTCACATTTACATAGGTTGCACAGAGGATTCTTATTCTGAGAGCACTGTTTATAGTCCAGAGGGATTTGGCTGTAGCTTCTCCATTCATGTAGGGTGTAGCTGTAGAGATACGCCTGGAATAAGATGGCATTGTAAAGGTGTCCAGCGGCAGCTGGGTATATAGGCTTTCCTTAGCCATCAGCATCAGATTGGGCATGCGACCAAGCATTATACAGCTTCTTATATACTGCAAGAAAACCAAACCAAAATTCATTACATTTTCAAAGTTCATACTCTTGATCATCTATACCTAAAAATATTCAGGAAAATACAAAAGCATATTTAAAGAGCTAATTTTTGTCCCTGTATGTACAAGCTTTACTGTGTTTACAGTTATAATGTCCAACAGCTTAAATACATTGGGTAGGATTGCACAGCAGCACTTCATACAAATTTTGAGATATGAATAGCATCTACACAGTGGAAGGTTGAACTGGAGGAGCTAGAGAGCAGAGCTGACAACATGATGAGAGGTTTCTTGTAGAGTTCCTTAGCTCTGGCACAGAAAAGCACAAATCAGACTGCTTCCAGATTAGAGCTTGAGCTGTTTTTCAGTACCAAAGTGTTATATTAACTTGGTGTGCGGTTAGCACAGATGACTTGATACTCCTAGTCACAGGCAGAAAGCACAAGGCAAATGGCAGACAGTAATTTTTGGCTCAGTTGTGCTTATTACCTTACGCTCAGCACTGATGCTGACAGACTCCAGCTGGAAGGCTGTATGGTGTCCACTCAGGATTGAGTGTTAAGAGCATTTAGTCTAGCAACAGTACCATAAAATACAATGTGTTTGGACAGGCCCAGCCCTGGAGCATAATTAGCAAGCTCCTTTGCAGCACAGTAAAGGCATACCAGATACATCTGAAGAAACCATGCTAGATCAAATAGGTTTGGTGTTTGATCTTTAGATGACTGCACAATATTTTCATTTTTGCCTGAACTTGTTCCCCAGCTCCCATAGAACAGAGTCGCTTTTCCCATTAATCAGGATTCCCTATTCCCCTTCTCTCCCCCATTGCTCTGGAAAGCAGACTGTCAACCATTTTAGATGAAGGAACGGAAGCTGTTTATTACAACAATACATTCCTGAAAGAGGAAGCACCAGCAGTCTGTCAGGAAATCTACAGGGTAACGTTGTCTGCTCCAGAGAGGGGGCTGCTCAGATGCTTTTCTGTCAGCAGTTCTGCCTCACACTCACAGCACTAACAAAACCCAGAAAATGGACAGCCAGCCACAAGGAAGACTTAATAGTTTGAGCAGAGCTGGAAGTTTATCACTTGTTTAATAAGATTTAAAAAAAAAAGGAAAAAAAAAATTACAAGTAACAGGCAAACAACTAGATTTTTTCCCACCCCTAAAGAAGGAAGGGCGAAGACTCATAGTAGCAATGGTTGTCTCAATTTAACGCCTGACTGAATTTCCTTTTGTATTATATCAGCCCATTCAAGCATAAGTCATCTCTTACCCCAGAAACCTAGGATATTTCCGAGAGTACCTAACACTGTTTTATCACTAATGTTAGCAGTAAACTACTTCATTCAAAGACGAAACACTAGTGATAAAAATTCTAGTTTAAATTACCTTTTCTCCCCCTCTCTTTTGAAGCACATACAGCAATGAATATGCACACTACTCACATGCATTAGCCAGTTACAGGAACATAAACTTTCACTTACTATGTTTTGTATTAATTTAATGAAAGAGAAAGACAGGCATATAACTGATCACTTTTCTCCATCACAAATTTGGATTATGTTAGCATAGTTCAAAATAAATCCATAATGTTACTCACCTTATACTGGCTCAGTGGATATTTTTCTAGCAAGTATTCATCACAGCCACATACTTTTAAAATGTATTTGCCTTGGTACTCCAAGACACAAAGTTTCAGTTGTTCTGATGACAGCAACATACTTCGTGTTTTCTTCCTAATTGCTTCAGCAATAACTTGCTCAGGCACACAGTCATGATTGATTTTTAAGGTGTATTTCTGCTTATCATTGTTTGGTGAGACTATTACCCATATCACCACTATAATTTGCCCTAGGATAAATGTAAAATAATGTTAGGCCTATAATTCTCAGTGTACTTTCAAAAAAAAACAAAACAAAAAACCAACCCAAACCCCACAAAATAATCTTAAAAACCCAAACCAAACATTCTCTCATCCCTCCCCAACACAGAGAATTGCTTGCAGTATGAAAGATGTAGACAAGATGCATAGCTCAAACTGACAGAGGGTTTCTAATATGCAAGGAACTGCACTCAGTTTTTGACTTTACTGTAAATTCGAACTTTTACTCCTTGAGGTTAAGTATACCTTAATTAACCATATACACTTGACTACTGAACCTTCAAGAAAACAGCAGTAACTTTCATATTTGAGGACTGCAAGATAACTTAGTGTTTTAGCATCATTTAACTCCAGATTTCTGAATGTCATAGAAAAAAAAAACAAAACCCAAAGCCAACAAGCTCTTTCTGTCCATTAAAAAGAAAAAATCACCTCTATTTACCCATGGCATGGGGGCTGGAACTAGGTGATCTTTAAGGCCCCTTCCAAATCAAACTATTCTATGATTCTATGAAGATTTTGTTGTCATAATAGCAAAAATGTAATTTTCAATGTTGTCTTCCTTTTGAAACTACATTCTATCAAGAAATTACTCTGAATAACTTAAGGTGCAAGATATTGCTGAAGCGTACATAAAAGTGATTTACTGAAGTTACCTAGGTAACTCAGCTGTACTCTTATTTCAATCACTGAAAATAACCCATTGTGTTTCTACTGTAAATATTTATCTTACCTTTATCTAGTTTATTGTATATATGTTTGGGTAGTTCAGGTGAAGACTCTACATTTGGAGGACAGACATATAATGCTCTACTGTGCGGTGCATTGGCATCTCGAAGATC
This sequence comes from Psittacus erithacus, assembly GCA_009867235.2. Classification (NCBI taxonomy): domain Eukaryota; kingdom Metazoa; phylum Chordata; class Aves; order Psittaciformes; family Psittacidae; genus Psittacus; species Psittacus erithacus. Next base: position 104,422 of record WYDI02030500.1, read on the forward strand.
CACTGCTTCTTTACAAACATTAAGAATATTTCTTCTGAAGTCTTGGACTTCTGGATCCTTAACCATGTCAAATTCACAGACAGGCATTCCAATAGCAAAACCTACAGCATTGAAGCAGCATGAGGAAATAATTGTAACTGATAATTAAAGCTAAAGATTCTTTCCATCAGTGACACAAAAAGCATGCTTTAAGCAAAACATAACCTAAAATATTTGTGTTAACTATTGGCTTCTACTTTTATACATAATTGTTTTCTATCACTAAAGGAAAAAAAAAAGGGTTCTAAAGTTAGTGCACTTGGGAGTCACAAAAGGTTGGAAAACAGGTGTACATTCACTGAAGATCCTTAAATCAGCACTCTCACAGCTAACACTCCTCCTGGAGGAAAAGGATCACTAATAAATTTCCTCTGAAGTCAGCACAAAGTTTCTTAAGTGGACAAGAGAGGTCCGGTTCTCCTTCCTAAAATCCTAGCAGGATTACTGGTAGCTATTAGGACCACAATCAACTTTGCTTACAACTGAATGACAGCTATTCAGTTTATTTTAATGAGCTACACTGTTTTAAAAAATGTGACAAGCACTCCAGGAGATACTGAACTTAAGCTCTTTGGCACAGATTCATGCTGCAGAAGCACATTTTTCTCAGGTCCTCGGTCTCAGCTGTGATTCCATTTACTTTAATAAGATTACTTGCATAAATAATTATTTATGTATGAATGTTCAAATGGAAACTTTCAACTGTCCTGTTGCATGGTTAGCTAACCAGTGTTCTCCTTAAGTCCTGAACAGGTTAAGCTTTACAAAACAGAAGTAGTTTACTTACGATGAATTCATAACAATTAAATAATTTAACAATTAGAAGCACCCCAGAACAAATACTTCCAGTTGACAAGTCTCTACCATTGCCATATACATCTGTTAGCAACTAAATGTGTGTGGGTATGTTTGTCCTGCCTGAATTTAGATAATTAACCTAGCTCAAACACATGCTAGCCTCCCTCTGCTTTCTCAATGGATATGGAAAATCATAAGCTACTCCAGAGATGACTCAAAGTATTACAATTTTCCTCCACTCTGCCCCTCCAACTTCAAGTGTTTTTGTTTATCTCCCCTCCCCATGTTAGAAGGCAGGAGGGAGCAACACCTCATTTCTGAAACTTTACCTCCTAAGCATGATAGACCAGTATTAAGCTGTGCTACTGCAAATCTAGTTTTAGATTTATAGCTAAAACAAAATTTACAACTCTGTAAACTTCAAAACAAATTGAAGATGGACTTCCCAAACAACAAAATAAGCTTTGCCCTGCAATAACACAAAACTCTGCTAATAAGAGACAAGCAAGAAATGTCTCCTAACCAAGATACAACTACAAATACGTACAAAGCAATGATATTACATGGGAATTAAACAGAACAGTAAAAATAAGCTTAATTCACAGTTTATGAACGTCAGCTTTACTATGATCAACATCCTTGGAAATCTGATGCAACAACTGACAGCTACAAAATGCAAACTGACAGATGCAAGTGACAAACAGCCCATTTCAACTCTTCATTTTGTATTTTGAAGAGGAAAAGCCAGTTAAACAGATTAGCTATGTTTAAAGATAGTCTCACCTATTTCTCTATTGAGAATCTTTTCTTCTCTGTTACCTACTGGTTCAATAACTTTTAGAAAAGGCTGAAACAGTCGCAGGTCACAAAGTCTCCGTGTTTCATCAAAAAATTCTTCTCTTTCTGCTTCTTGTGTAACACTTACAAAAATATAAGATGATTCATCTTGAAGGAGCTGATAGAGAGGATATTTTCTTGCTTCCTTAAAGAGTTCATGTTTAATAGTCAGTAAGGTGGCCTCACGGAGGCATTCCAGAGTCACTATCATTCCATTTGGGAGAAGACACTCCACAAGGATCCGCGGTGGCATCAAGTGGATGCCCCATAGTTCACCAGATGATGGTCGTGGAGGCATTTTTAAGTCTTCAGATAACTTCGTATGGGAAGTTTTTCAAGCAGTGATGCATAGGCATAAACCTAAGTAAAAAGAATATTTAAATATTAAAATTTAAAATGTTAACATCACAAGGTATTTCAGATAAAATTATTCAAACACCACTTATAATTGTAAATGAATATTCATAGCTATATTTCACATTCATAAGGAAGAGTACTTGATAGAACTGATTTCTAAGGACGTGTATTTGATGTAAATATCTACTCAAATAAAAGAGTTAACAGTAGGATCACATTAGTTTGTAAAAAAAAGCGCCAATATTCATATGGTCTTAAAAAAGATTATTTTTTTAACTGAAGTTTATAATTTATGAGTAGAACACTCACATAGCATGGAGGATGAAAATGTCAAATATTCATATTATTATTACAGCAACTTTAAAGCAGAACTCAAACCAAATTCTTCACATTTTTATTTTGGACTGATCACTATAAACTATTTACACCAGAAAAAAAAACATTTTTCCATGAATGAGACAGAAGAGCTGAGCTCTGTTAACACTTTTTGGTTGAACTTGTTTTATTTAGGATCAATTCCCTGTTCTAGTTCCCTTTGGCAGCCACATGAATGTCTTTATGAAGCCAAAGGAAATGAGTGGAACACGTGTCTGAACTTCTAGCAGTGCTGCCTTATGCCAGCCTAGAGAAGGTACAAGAAAATTGTATCTGGACAGAGCAGAGAGGTCTTACAGACTAGCAGCCAAGAGCAGATGCCAAACAAAGAGCAGAAGAACTAGGCAGGAACGCAGTGATACTTCACCAGCAAACTCTCCTAATCACTACCTATTCTTTATTTCCTTAACCAGAGACAATATGTATGTACTTGTGAAAGAAATCCATCAGGAATTACTGAGTTTGATCAGGAAGTTTTCACACACAAACTGTTGGCATCCTGTGACAAAAATGACTAACATTCCATGTTACAATGTATTTGCTTTTCTTTATTCTGAAGCCTGTTACTTTCACCTGATATCCCATACATCTTGTAAAGAAACCAAGTTCCTTATCATTGCATTCATTGCTCTTAATCTCATTGCAATCCATGAAGTCTTCCTCACTACCTCTCTTCCATAGTAGTTCCAGATTATTTAGCCCTCCTCTGCCCAAAAGTCATTCTACGTTTTTGTTAATCCTTGTCACCTTAGTTGTACCTCTTCCATATTTACCACGCCCTCTTTTGCAATGCAGATGGAGAAAAACCATATCTGCAAGCCACATTCAAGGTACAAACTAAGCGCACATTTACACAGTGACATATTTTCTGTCGTTTTCCAAATAAGTAGTTGCTGCTCAGTGACAGTCAGAAAATTTCTGCTGAACTGCATAACATACATTTAAGCTCCCATTGCAGACTTACCACAAAGTTACCATTATACATTAAGCAAATCTTGAACAGTGCATTACTTAGACCATAATTTCATTAACTTCAGCATGTAGATTATGAGAGGATAATACCAACAGACCTGCAAAGAACAGTCCATTATCCATTATGCCTCCTCCATTAAGCAAGTGTCCTGAAAACACAGGGCTATACCAGACTACTATACAAAAGCCATTCTTAGTCACCTTTTCAGTCAAGAACCCTCTTAGGACTTCTGCTCTGCCTTAGTTTCTTTTTGTAGTAACAGAAAGGAGGGAAAAATCCAAATCAAAAGCTTTGCATCTTTTCTGTTTCATCAGCTTTCTGTAAGCTCTCACTGCAGAACGACAACGAATGCTGTTTGCCCTCTGCCGAACAATTTTTTAGAATATATAATGTATATATAAATAAAATTATAAATATCTAAAAATTGTCTATATATAAAAAATAAAATTATCCCCATTTCTGCACTTCTACACCTTTGTGCTTATTTTCTGAATTTTCTTCCAAGTACATCCAGTACATGATTTTGCCCCATTTTGGTTCTTAAAAAACCCAAACATTAGAAAGAAAGTGTCTACTGCTTCTTAAGCAACTCTGAGTAGCAACAGGCTTGTCTTTATTAATTCCTCCTTTACAGTTGGATTTTTGGCTTTTAAAAACATCAACAAGAGTACTGAAGTGCCACTGCAAGTTTAGAAAAGTGCTGTTCCACCAACACTTCATGCACATTTACAAGGTCTTTGGCAACTGACTTTTTTTAACAAGAGCCTAAAGAAGCTACTTAATTTTCCTCATTATTCTAATAGTTCTAGTGAGCGGAAATTGAAAGTTCTGAGCTGAAACTGAAAGTTCCAAGCACACTCACAGTGCATGTAAAGAGAAAAACTTAGAAAGCTTACCAGTTACAAAACACTTCAAATGAACCCAAATAACATCATTTAGAGTAACTTGGGAGAATTCTGAATTACCAATAACTATCCTTAGTTTACAGATAGAAAGAAGTACACAGAGAATTAAATAGCATCTTTTTGATCAGGCAAAGCATGAACACAACTCCCTGTTAATTCTGCTGAATCACATGCTTATTTACATTTCTTAATTACAAGCATTGGCAGAAACACATTACTGTTAAGGCATATACCAGCATAAAAAACCCAGAACAACAAAACAAGAACATGCAGTTGTAAGAACTTTTCTGTCCAGACGTACAAACAATGATAATGTAGATGGACCACAATCAAATTAAATATTCACAACACAGACTAGTTTATACCAGCGGTCTTTTAAGTTCAGTTCTACAATCCTGTTGAGGCTCCTCTGAACTGACAGTTTTAAGACTCTACCTTCTCCCTGCCCAAGACATGTGTTCTCATTCTTCACCATGCTGGCATTGGAGCCAGCTCGTTACAGGGTCCGATGGATTAAAGTGGCAGAAAACTACTCACTTTTCCTTTCTGGACTAGCTTCTGCTGTTTTAGCTGCCTTATTGAGATCATCATGGAGTCAGATGAATGCCAAGGCCTGCACAAGAGAGTGAGCGTGACTGCAGTAGTCCTGAGCTAGTTCAGCTTTAAGGAATGGTAGTTTGAGACACTGCAAGTTTTTCCTCCATCCCCACCAATAATTGCAAACAAAAAAAACCAGAAGCAGGACTAGGTGACGCACACATACATTAAATCCTTTGAGGCAAGTATCTTTTCAAAATAAATGTCAACCTTGGCTTTTTAAGTATTTCAAACATTAAATGACAACTAAATACCACTCACTTAAAGACTTGTAAGCGGTCCAAAACCTACACTTTTTTTAGAGCAACTGCAACAAAACAGGAGCTCTTGTTTTGAACTGGGGTACAGACATGCTGGAATGGTGCATACAGTCATTCTGTACGTGCATTCGTTTTATTTGCACATGTAAGCACGCCTCCAGGGTTTGGATTTGGAAAGCAAAAATGTAAACAGAAACAGTACTGAAGTATAGTTGGCAGCTTGTGTTTCTGTGTACACTTTCAAATCTGGAAGGCTGCCTGGAATAAACAGAATCAATTATGTTCTCCGACAGTAAAAGGACCATAAGAGAATTCAAGAGAAATATTTAAATCCCACTAAGAGCACGTGCAAACACATGAAATGAATACTACATCACACCTACAATTCCTGACTTTCCAAAACCACCTTAAACTGTTTTCCTCTGCCAAAGCTTTGGGATACCTGGATTTGTACAAAGCATTTGACACTGTCCCATGCAATATCCACATTTCTAAATTGGTAAGACATGGCTGCACTCAAGGAGTTGTGATCAACAGCTTGATGTCCAGGTGGCGATCAGTGACAACTGCCATGCCTCAGGGGGTGGTACTCGGACCAGCACTGTTTAACATCTTTGTCAGCAATGCAGAGAGTGGGATTGAGTGTACTTTCACAAGTTTGCCAATGACACCAAGCTATGTGGTTACTTGGGGGTGCTGGTTAACAAGAAACTCAACATGACTTGGCAATGTGTGCTCGCAGCCCAGAAAGCCAACCATATGCTGGGCAGCACCAAAAGGAGCATAGCTAGCAGATCAAAGGAGGGGATTCTCTTTACTCCACTCATGAGACCCCAACTGGATTACTGTACCCAGCTCTGAGGCCCCCAACACACGAGGGACATGACCTGCTTAAACAAGTCCAGAGGAGGCCACGAAGATGATCAGAGGGCTGGAGCACCTCTCCTAAGGAGACAGGCTGAGAGAGCTGGGCTTGTTCAGCCTGTAGAAGAGAAGGCTTTGGGGAGACCTTTGAGCAGACTTCCAGTACCTAAACAGCCCCAACAAGAAAGCTGGAAAGGGACCTTTCACAAGGGCATGTAGGGATAGAACAAGGGGGAATCAATTTAAACTAAAAGAGAAGATTTATACTGGATGTTAGGCAGAAATTCTTTGCTGGGAGTGGTGAGACCTGGCACAGGTTGCCCAGAGAAGCTGTGACTGCCCCATCCCTGGCAGCGTTCAAGGCCAGGCTGGATGGGGCTTTGAACAATCTGGTCTAGTGGAAAGCATCTTGGCCCACAGAAGAGGGGGCTGGAAGTAAGTGATTTTTAAAGTCCGTTCCAACCCAAAACATACTATGATTCTGTGATACCACAAGATGATCAGAAAGGCCAAACTCAAAAAACACTCACCGATTAAATGTGCATTCTTTTCAGCCTTCCTGATCCATGCAGCACATTCTCCATCACTAACATACATTATGTATTAAAACCACAGTTAACTGGTAAGGCTTTTTACCCTGTTTTGTCAATTACCTCTGGGCATGTTTGCCGAAGAGAAGAACTCCACCTAGCATTATAAAGCTTATAAAGCAGGTAAAGACTCACACTAAAAGTCTGTGAGCCAGTTCAGGGGGAAAAAAAGTTTTATTTGCTTTATGAGACATTGTTAAGGTTGTCCGTCATCAGCACAAGCACCTATAGTTACTGTTCAGGTTCTGCAAAAAGCAAATTCCTCCATCTATAATGTGCCAACTAGCAAGAAATCTAGCAAGCATAGAAGGAAGTAAGAAGCAGAAGTGTACTGTGCTGTAATGCTGTGTTACATGTATAAAGTGTGGCATGCTTACGTAAAAAGGTAAGCACTCCAGTGACAGATTTGAATAATTTCGCATTGCTATAAACATCAGCTAGTATTTCAAAATCAACTCAAAATAACAGACTAAACACTCAGTTTTATCAGTCCATATCTGAAACTGAATTAGTCATTCAGTAAGCTATTACAGTTTAATTGAAGTCTATTACTTTCTCCAGTCACAGCACAAATTCCATTACACTGCTTTCACAGGCAGGATACAGCAATGTTTTAGAATTTGCTGCTCATGAGGATTTGTATCTAGATTTGATTTCTTTTCCATGTAGAAGTTTACTCTAGACTCTTGGCATTACCTTAAGAAAAAGCCTTCTACTCAAACAATCCAGCTGTGTTTACAGATTTTGATTTACTGAGCACTTGTATAGGTTATATAGTTTTCTTAATTCTCTATCAAACCAATAGTATCAGGCTCAGGCATACCCCCAAATAAGCTTTTTTAAACTTCTGTGCAATTCCTGAAATAAAAGGGAGAGGGAGGAGATAAAAAGATTCTTGGGACAAGAGTACCACTTTTCAGAATGAAAGATACATTGAAACTTTCTAAAGAGCAAAATGTTTTATTCTCATCTTCAGACATACCACGCACTCCAAAACTCACCATAAAGAAACTGGGCAGAATTGCCTGTCTAATTTTGTTGCTGTCCAAACCTGCTGTGTGGTGCCAGTAAGACTGCCCCAGACTAGGTATTTTCAGTACTGTCCTTTTGTTCTTCCTGATAGCCAAGCTGGCATTTTGCCAAAACCCAAGAAATGGATACAAAGAGGTCTGAAATTGTCTTCTATAAAAACATTACTACATGCAGATTTAAAAAGCAGAAATACTGCTTTGTTTAGAACAGAAACAGGAGACTCCTGTATTGCATTTTTGTCATCTTATTTCTCACATGTTACTGTCATTATTTCACCGAAAAGGCTCAGATACATGGAATTGCTTATCTGACCACAAACAGCAGCTCAACAAAAACAAACAGAAGGACTTAGCACTGTCAAAACCACATCTTAATAGTATTCAGTTTCCTTCTGAAACAGGCAAGTATTCCAAACACAATCTATTTTATTTGCAGTTACCCACTTCTTCCCCCCCGCAAAACAGTGCTGAGTAGCTTTGTCTTCTACACAGAGCGAAAAAACAACATTACTGGTAGCATCCATAGAATTATAGTACAGCAAAACCACAAAATTATTCTTCCCTGTGAATATTAAATCTCAGTGGAAATTAGTGAAAAGAAACTTCAGTTTTATTAGATATGGGAACATAGGTTGGCTATGTTTTAATGCTGTTTTCTTTGAAGTTATCTTACATGCAGACTTTTCATTTGTTTCAAAATATAATATTCTTGGATTCTGGCTGTAGTGACTTTCAGACAACCATGAATAAAATTAATGGTGTGGTCACCCTGAAAAGAAAAAAGAACATACTATATATATACACATAATAAAACTTCTTGGACGATTCTGTTATCTACTGCTGAAAAGAATACAGAATCAAACAGCTAAAACAAAACCAAGCTGAACAATCTAAACAGATTTACTATTGCTGGATTTTTTTGTTCGTTTATTTTTTTACCCAAGAAAACCCAAAGACCTTTGTAAATTCCTGTTTTCAAATCCCCTTGCTTGCCCTCCCCCATTCATGCAGGCATAATGTTTATAGCTTCACTCACTATCTGGGAACAATGAAAACAGGATCACGAGAAAGAAACATTTGGAAGTTGCTGGTGACCTCTACAACTCCCACTACGATGCTTTTTTCCCAGGGATCTCATGACATACCAAGAGCAGAATGTCTGTCCTAGAACATTTTCTTCCACTTAAAGGCGTATTTTTTTCCTCTTTGTTAACAAAGGAAACACTGGAATTAAATCTTCCTTTTAGTCCTAAAACATTCCATAATTCTATTTCTAGCTTCATCTCAAATGAAAGGATTTTGTTATTTCTAGAAGACCAGTAGTCATGAAGCACAACAAAATTACAAAACCAACAAGTTTTCTCTTTACACTTCACGTATCTGCTTACTCGTCATTTCAACGATTAGCTTAGTTTCTTATGTAGCAGGATGAGAATTACTCTCCTGCCTGGCTCTGGCCGGAGCTGTTCCTCCACAGCTAAGTATGCGCTCTGAAGCATACTGCACAGCACTCAAAACTCTTTCAAGCTCTTCAAAAGCTTTAAAGTTTAGCAAAATTCAGAACAATATGACATTTCATACCAGTAAAAGTAAGGTTTTATTCTGATTACATACTCTATTTTATATGGATGACAAACATTTTTTTATGCGCACATCAGAAAGAATGTGAAGTAAAAAACACTCCACAAACCATATTTGCTCCTTTGCTACAAATACTAACAGCTTCAGTGTCAATTTTCACATGCAGAAATGTTCCACTTTTGGAAATTAGTGTAAAATTATATCTTAAAAAAATTACCCTAGAATGTCATTCATGAAATTAGATTAGATAGGTAACAAATGCTGACTATATATAAAAATAAATTTCCACCTTAAATAATGTTTTCTTTCCCTGTTTCTTCCCATCCTCCCACCTTCCTGGGATATATGGAACACAGACAGTAAACAGGATCTTTAAAAAACAGGAAGTGCTGGCACACAGACAAGGAGCCTGAGCAGAGTGAATCCAGGTGTTCTGCACTCTCGCCTAGTCTGAATCTTCATCTAACATGAGCAGCTGTGTAGCAGATCTGTAATTCAGATAGAAACTGCACCTTTGCTGGTGCTGATCTCCCCTAGGCATGTCACCTTGGCTTTCAGAAGTAACTCTCTGCTGCAGCAAGATCAATCTTCAGTTCTACTGAAAAAGACCAGAGATTTTCCTCTCCTGCTGTCCATACCTAGAAGGGCAGGGAGAGAACTGCAATGGAACACAGGAGGCACTGCAGTCCTCACACTTCTATGCTTGCCTCTCTACCACAACCAACAGTATCAAGAGGGTTCAATCTACAACATAAACTTGACCAGCTCCTCTGGATGGAAGGCACAGAGAGAAATGCATTCATTAGAAAATATGACTGAGATTAGGCCCACTTCTGTTTATTAGTTTACATACATTTTTACTTAAAAGACCCACTCCTGCAAGCCCTTCCCTTTTTTCAAAGCAGGGAAAAGACATCAGGTTCTGACTTACAGCATACTGTGTACTTCTCACAGAACATTTCTTAGGATGGAGTTTGACAGCAACTTTAAATTGAAACAAAAGGTTTCTTCAGTACCAAATTACTCCAGACCCTGAAAGCAGTTAATGTGTGTAAAAATAAAAGAAGTCTGAGTGGCAGTGGATAGCAGTATTTTTAGTTTTGCAGATTTTTAATATTAAGTATAAAACAGTGAACTGGAAGACAGAAGTTTCTATTCCATAATCTCAATATGAATTAACTTTCCTTTTATTCTACCTTAACTGACTTCTGCAGTCAAACAGAATAGATGTATGGGTTTAGTCTGCATAGACATACTGAATTCCATTAGCAAAAATCCTTATCTTCTATTTACTGGTAAACAGAAGATGCGAGGCAACTTCACTTTTGATAGAGCATTTGTAAGGAACCACATCCCTCAGCAAAAGCCATAGAAGCAGTGTGGAAGCAGTTTTGGTTTGTGGGTTTTTTTTTCAACTCCCTTTTTAAAACCATTTGTTGACAGAAAGAAGTTTGTGGTGGAGCCAACACAAAGGCGCAGCCACCATAATGAAAAATTTCAATCTGGCAGCTAAATACTCTTGCCCTATAAAAAGCTGAAGTTAATGTTCTTAGCAAGTTTTCCTATGCAAAGACACATGGAATAAGATAGCAGGCAAACAAGTCCTACTTCTACATGAGCTGTAATTGCAACAAGAAAATACTATGGCTTTTCAAGAGTCAGTCAGAAATAATGAAGTACCACTTCCTAGCAGACTTGTTTGTGATACAGTCAACAGCGATTAACTAAATATTTATTTAGCAGTAGATGATAACCCTGCTGAAAGTTAAGCACCAACAGTTTCCCATAAAATACCAAGACCTTTATCTTCCCTCATCCTGCCTACCCTGCACACCAAGTTATCGGAGCAGCATAGTGGGATATTACTCACCTGCAAAACATTTAGCACCACTACATGCTTCCATCAGACTTCATCACCCTAAAGGCCACAGATCACTCAGCTGTAGTGCTCCTAAGCCATCAGAAACCCAGCCTTCTATGTGAAACAATACTGTTGACTGGGTTACTGATTTTGTAAGCATACCTGTTACAAAAGCAAGCATAAACGTTACAAAACCCACAAAGTTCCTCTGAAACCTTAAGGTATGTAGGTTTATTCTTGTTCTAGCTATTGACTCTGGTTGAGCAGGACTTTGCATTTACAGCTGAATGCCAAAGCAATAATCATGACTTGAGACTAACATATTTGCATTTGTGTTCAAGAAGTGCAAACAAACATGATTCACTGTGACTATGTATGTCATTAGGTACTGCATGCTTCAGCCTGAAGTATAAAAACAGCTATGGTAAACTGTGACAAATGCTTCTTCAGCATGTTTAATGAAATGTTTATCATTTTAGTATCTATCTGTTAGAAGCATCTGCTTTGCAAACCTTATGTTGTGCAAACACAAAAGCACTGTTTCAAGTGTGGGGCTACCCAGATATTAAGCCTGTTGTTAGTGCATCTCTTTTTCCTGTACTTCAAGCTGTTACCCAAATTGTTTCTCTAACGAGGTCAGAGTACCAGCAATTTGTGTTGACTACATCTGAAAGAAATGGCCAATATTTGCCTAAATGGATAATGTTTGTAATTAACATGAACTTTCCAAAGAAGAAAGTGACATAAGCTCATAAGTATTTTAACAGTGAATAACAGCAACATCTCCACAATAGTTTCCCAGGTTGGAAAGTCACTTCCATATCCAGATTAAACACTGAGACTAGAGACACATGCTGCCTACTACTACAATCAGAGCTCTGTGAAAGGGGTATGTTAAGATGACCTTTATTTTAAAAAAGGTCAGAAAGATACCAACAGTAGTCAGTCACTGCTATGACAAGAACTTTATACATCTGCACAAACACGGAAGTATTTTTAATACATTTCCATTTTAATAGTCCTCTGGAAACATTTCATTCATGTTTTTTATGTATGTATGTCCCAAAAGACTGAAATCACTTTTAAGTCTGTTCTGGGACAGAACAGAAGACCACAAAAGCTTAAGTGCTTTGAATTTAATTTCAACCCATAAAACCCGCCAGTTAGGGCAGGCTGACTATACTGCAGATCACCTTTTTGTTGTTTAAATAACCTGCTCCTATACAAGGACAGAAAGAGATCAGAAGCTACAATAATGGTTACTTCTCATATTGCCTTGAAGTTACTTGTGGTGCTATCCTATCTGCTGATACACAATGAAAGACTTGGAAATGAGGAGATTAAAGAGGAGTTGAAGAGCTGGATTGCAAAGTAATTTGACAACACATTTACAAACAGTTTCCACAGGCAGGAGTAGGTTTTGCTACCCTTTTCTTTATGCATCATCTCTGCTGTTTGTTGCTCACTGGCTTCCACTTTCATCATTTATCTCTTGGCAGTAGTTATGCCATCTTTTCCCACACATCAAACCATTCCAAGTCGGAGGTATCTAAGATCAAGGGAGTGCTGCTAAGCAGTGATAACGACATCAGGGCTCTATCCTCCATTTCAGAGAAAGTTGAAGAAGAAGACAAGTTACTAGAATTTTACTAATCACAGCCTTGGTAAACATGAGAAAACTGGTTAAACATTAACATTTTAATTGAGAAGGTAAACCTTAAGTGCTTTCTTTTAGGTAGCTTATAAAAATTCACATAAATGATTATGTTTATTATCTACAATGACAGCATTTCAATTTCACATATTACTATTTTGCACCAAAACACAAACATAATTAATTGCAAATAATATTTTGTAATAAACTTGCTAGACTTCAAGTGGTACTCACAGGCACCCTATTTGGACACATCCTCAATTATACACCACAATCAAGACTATTCAAGATGTCTGCATGTTCTTTAAACATTAGCTCTTTTCTTGGGACAAGTGCTCTTCTACAGCACTTAGCATCAGAACTGAAGGAGATTTCAGAGGCAACAGCATGTAATTGCAAGATGATAAAATACACTATATTAATTGCTTTCGTCCCACCAGTGGAGACTACCTTGACAAACTGATAAGCAGAACTCATTGTTCAATATCCATATAAACTTTTCAGAAGGCAGAAAAACAATTTGATAGTATCACTTTCAAAATCCAGCTACAACATTTGCTGATTATTCTGTTAACAGCTGGGAATATTAAGACAATGAAGAAAAAGTGGTATGCTTTAAAATATAAGCAGCTTAATGACCACAACAAGCACATTTTAAGAGTATTTGGAATGGAAGTTTTTACTTCCCTTTTCCCAAAGGGACCTAGCTCTATATAGAAACTTCTCCTTATGTTATCACTATTAACTTTAATCTATTAAACTATGCCTGTAGTCAAGTCATGTTAGTGTTTTCCAGCCTTAATGAAAAGTAACTTATTGGCACAAGCACCAAAAAGCTGGATCATAACATAGCTCATCACACAAAGCATACTTGTTGAGTTTGAGAACAAAATCTCCACTCTACTTGCTTGATAAGCCAGTCTTTACTCTGATCATTCTTACTTACTTTGTGGTTGCATTTTCAAGTGTTCAGTGTTTAGTTTGCCTACATCTTTGCAGAGATCAGTCTCATCACTTTTCTAGCAAGTCAGATGTCAAAGTCCCAAGGTACAGAAAATTTTGTTCTAGCCAACTGATATTGCAGAACAGTCAAGTATTGCTTCTTATGGTTGATAAGTTGCAGATGAAATGCTGAATAAGGAGTATTTTCTTTTCAGTAACATGCAAGGCTTCTAGCATTTTGAGGATGTTCAAGAACTTGTTTCTTTGGTGACAACTAATAGCTAGAAAAAGGAATATGGTTGCAACAAGGGGTGATTTTTTGCTGAACAGATTTAGTGCCCTCTGCAAGAATCCACAGCTAAGGAGCTGATACTTTAAGATACAATAAAATCAATCTCAGCAGAAAAACCCATGCTTCTGGAAAGACCATAACTCAAGTTAACAGCAAGAGTTAAAAGTCAGGAACAGTCTTGGAACACACTGGGCAACAGTCACTCATCACCACTAACTGCCACATTAAGGACTGGCAAAAGACTGACTAATTGGAATGGAAGCAACAAAAACAGTTAAGTCTCAATGACAGATAAGTTTGACATGTACAATCTTGGAGACAACCTTCCAGTCTTCCTTCTTCTTTATGTTCCTTTGCCAAAGAGGGTCATAATGTACAGCCAATAGTGTGACTCAGCTGCCTCAAAATCCCAGGGAACTTTACAGTGAGTCTTAATCAATTCAGTAAGTCTCCTGTATTGAGCAAATATGCTTTGTAGTTCACAAACCTCAAAAGCTACATTTACAAGCATTTCTACAGTCAGAAGCTGTAAGCAAAACTGCCAGAATTTCCCTACATAAGTTAATTTAAGGAAGTGTGTTTATGGCTAGACAAAAAACTCAAACAACAAACCCAATCATTGAAGTATATCTAATCTTCTACTTGTAAAAAGCAGTGGCACATGAAACAAGGGAGCCATGAACCTTAAGTTCTGTTTGACCCAAATGTTCTTAAATTAGACTGAAGTAGTCATTTACTTCTATTGCTGCAAGTTACCAACATGCCAGGGACCCGAAAGGTTCACCAGTACTCCACCATTCTCTCCCCTTCAATTTCACAAAGGTAAGCTGGTTTCTTTGATTTTTGTTTTTACATTTCTGGAGATATCTGAGCACAGGTTTGTTTTTGTTGTTTTAGGGGTTTTCTGTGTTGTTTTTTTTTTTATTTTTTTATTTTTTTTAAAAAAAGGGACTATGAACATTTCCAGCAAGTGTGCTCAGCAGGCATAACTAACTAAGCGCTTTTATGCTGTTTCACAGGCCTTAAGAGAACTCTTAAGGGAACCCTCAAACAAGTAATGGTGTCCACTGTCCCTCACATTCTTTATTTGAAATATACAAGCTTCTTAAACTGCCTTTCAAAAAAACCTGCATCCAGAATTAACTAAAGAACCCCCACATTTTCTATAACTGAAGTGTAAAAACATGCTATATAAAATAAAACACAATGGCTGCAAAGACATTAACTACCACTTAGACTGTGAAGACAGATCCAGAACTGAAAAATCTGTACTCAATCTGCTGCATTTCCATT
The DNA here is from genome assembly GCA_009867235.2 of Psittacus erithacus. Classification (NCBI taxonomy): domain Eukaryota; kingdom Metazoa; phylum Chordata; class Aves; order Psittaciformes; family Psittacidae; genus Psittacus; species Psittacus erithacus. The sequence continues at coordinate 119,671 of WYDI02030500.1, forward strand.
TGCCTACAAGTTACATTACAGGATTTATAAAAGGATCATTTCTCACCCCCCCTTTTTTTTTCCTTAGCTTTTTTAGAACAGTTTAATCCCCTCTATCCCTCAGTTGGGCTTGGTTTCGTGCTCAATTTTTTTGTTTGTTGGGAGGGTGGGGGCACCTTTGGGGTTTTTTGTTGGTTTGCCATTTGCAGGGTGGGGTGGGATTTTTTGTTTTGTTTGGTGGTTTGGGTCTTTTTTAAATTAATATTATAGCAGTGCTGCAGGAAAAAAAAAAGTTATTACTTCATAGTACTTTTTTTTTTTTCATTTAACATATTCAACTTAGACAGCAAATGAAATTTTCCATCCACTTTTAGCATAAATATTTTTTTGGCCTCTTCTAGCCATAGCTACAATTTCAGACAGACATCATCACTTGGAGCTGCTGATGTCTGGCTGTTTAAAAGGCTGAGACAAAGCTTCCACAAACAAGGAATGCAAAGCATAAAAAGCTGCAAAAACCCCAATCAAAACAAACCAACAACAAACTCTACCTTAGCTTACACTCCAATCCACAAGTCCATTTCTTCAGTTACCCAAAGCACAAACTCTTCTTTCTCTAATGCTGCCCCTTCAACTCAATCACACACACAACAAAACACACACGGCCCATTTTTCTTCAACTGGGAGATTTATCAAATCCCAGTTTTCAGTAATCGCAAAACAGTAATAAGACAAAACTTTAAAATGGCATTCTATAACTAAACTGGAAAGCCTAGTTTTGCAGTATTGTTCCCACTCCGATTATAAATCATAAGAATCAGTTTCCTCATTAGTATCAATGTTAAAAATCCCCTTAGCCTCCCCTAGCCCAAATATAACATTTTTTTAAGTTTCCTATTAACTACAATCTTTGTCTTCATTAACGTACTCGACAAGGCAAAGCAAACCCACGTATGATAACCATCTACAAGATCTAGTATTTCTTGCATGATGTGGAATTAAGGTATCATCCCCCAGATTTCCTCTCCCCCAAAACAGGCAAGAAAAGCAATAGCAACCATTTTTTATTTGGAAGTGACTGATACCTGCAAGGCGTTCAGTGTTCAGATACCTGCGTTTTCCTGCTTCCCAGAGAATCTGTACCAGAAGTCCTGGAGACTACATAATGGATTGACCTGCTGCATATAAAATTTTTAAGAAAATATTGTTTTGCAGACCAAGTATTAGCCTTAGGCTTCTTGTCCATCCATTCATAGGTAACTTGAATTTCTTGCACAGTTAAAACTATGATGATAATCAAGCCTTCTCAAAGTTGCATTACATATGACCAAGTCATTAAAAAGCACAATTCACATTTGAATCTGAGGAGTTACTGTGAGCACAAAGTCATTCTTTATGCAATAATGTCTTTTAAAGGTGTGATTTTCTTCCAATAACTGGAAACCTCTTATGATATACTTGGCCTTGTGAGACAGCATGATGATAAAGTGTGAACCCTCTGCTTGTTGTTGAAATTCCTATTCTGAAGCAAACTTTTAAAAAGTGATTTAGCCAATAAGGAGTACCCTTCATTTGCTTCCAGAAAGCAGGGATGACCTGATGGTCAGAGAAACAGTTAACTAAGTACTGAACTACTTTATGACTTCCAATAAAGCAAAATTGCTTTGTAAACAGCCCAGCTACACCACCTTCCCCGAAGAATTGTCCAGAAAAAGCAAAACACACAATAGTGTCATCATTCACGCAAGTAAGTTGCAACAAGTAGCAAAACAAATTTGGCCTAACACAATAAAAATCTGCAGCAGCTGAACAACTGAAGGTATGGATTTGTAGGTTAGGCTTAGCATGCTTTGGAAAACACCACAAAACTGTCTCCAGATTGCTAAGAAGGGCATCAAGTTAACACCCATGAAATGCAGGATATCTCCTCCAATCAAATTTTGACTGCAGCTCTGAAATCGCTGTATTTATTGGCTTAATGAAAAAGCAGAACATTTCATGGATCACATAAGGAATTGTGTAGTTTCATAAATTCCTCTGTAAGTACTATGAGCTTGGCCAATGCCTTGTTTGCCTACAAAATGACACTGGCCAAAATATGCTTCCAAATAACTAACCACTACGGAAAAGTTTGCCAATGTTATTTTTTGAGAATAAAGCTACTTACTCTGAAACTTTAGGTTCACATGGAGATTTATTTCAGGATAGCTTATTCAGTTTCCTACAGCAGACAAACCATTAAAGTCTGTCATCCCAAGCACTGAAATATTACTTGGAACTAACAATACTTACGTACAACAAGAGCTGGACTTTGATTATTACAGTGCATTTTAGAATCGCAGCATGGAAGCAACTGAATCAACAAGTATGAGAACTATAAATTAATTGTGATGTGGAATAAATCAAGAAATGATTCAAATTATGATGGGAAAGTTCTAATTTTATCCAATGTGATGAATTTCAAAGCCTGCTATAGCTCAAAGGAAAGATGTAAGGGTACAGGTAACTGACAGCACAGAGTCCAGACTTCTTCTATTAAGTACTACAAAATCCAGATTCAGACTCCAGTTTTTCACTCCTTTACAAGTTTGCTGCAGAATGCTCATGACTACAGAATTAACTTAAGCAAAGATTTATAGTCCATACTTTTAAACATATGCTTTCCTTGTGCTTGCTCTGAACAAACACTGTTTATAAATAACTTCTGTTCAATCATGTTCTTAAAGTCAGTAAAAAATCTAAAGAAAAAAAACCATACAGAAACATGTAAGTAACAACAGCAGAAGCAATAGGTCTAATATCTTAACTTCAGGAATACCAAAACCAGCAACAAAACCCCTAAAGAAAAATAAACATGCAGCTCGTATTAGCTTGGTCAAAGTTTTGTAAGCATTCAGTCTACCAGAAAATACACAAGGACTGGTAAGAAATAGCAGTTTCATGCTTAGTTTCAATAAAGACAGATCTCTGCATAGTATTAAATAATACGTTTTCACAGGCAACAGAGATGGGACACTACTACAGTAAGTCGGCTACAGCTCGAAACACACACATATAGTGGGAAGAGCCTCTCCTCTCTGCGTCACTAACTAGCCGAACCGCGACCCCAAATACACTCCATCACAAGGTCTGTTGAAACATATTTACAAAAAAATAGCTACATTTCAGGGATGGAGGGAGCTGCACTCGAGAGCGATAAGGCTGTTTTTTCCTTTCCCAAGTTACGATTCTAAGAGAAGAGACCCATAAACCGTGATGTGGCGGAGCAGTGCCAGCCGAGGGAAGCCCCACCGCCCGCCTCAGCCACCCGAGGGTCGCGCTTGCCCCTACAACTGCCGAAGACGAGCGAGACTCCCCACAGTCAATGAAGAGCGGCACACCCCTCCGCCGCCACCCAGCCAGATGGCTAGACAGCGCGGGACGCCCCAGAGAGCACTGCCGTGCCGCGGAAGAGCCAAGCGGCCCCAACCCTCGCCTCACTCACCTCACAGGCACGGCTTCCCCGCCTCCGAGCCGGCCCGCAGCCACCGCCCCAACGGGCAGGGCTGGGCCGAGCAGCACTCCACAGCACTCACAACACCTGAACAACGCTGCAGCCGCCACTGTACCCCCTAAGAGAGCAATCGCGCCCCCGACCGCGAACGGAAACAACGCCAACAACTACCACCCCAATCCCAAAGAGCCGCCTCCCGCACGGGCAATAACAGGAAGGGAGCGGGGCCCTGACCCCGGATGGGGATGGCGCCTCCCGCCGGAAGTGCAACCGCGGAGCGTAGGTGGAAGCAACGCGCATGCGCGGCTGAGGCGAGGTCGGGGTTGGGGTTGCGTTTTGGGTGGGGGAGCGCGGGGTGACGTCGTGACACGGCGCGGGGAGGCGGCCCCGTCCAGCCCCGGAGCGTCGTCCGGTTTCCCGAGGCTGCTCGCGCAGAGCTGCAGGCGTGGTGTCCTGCTGCGCCACCTAGCGGGGCGGCGAGGTGGGGCGAGGCGTGCGCCGGCACAGGCGGCGGTTGCCCGTGCGAGCGGTTATGGCGCTGGGGCCACGGAGGTGGCCTGGCTGGAAGCCAGCGTTCAGAATAGCGGGCTTGTCCTACCCCGAGCTGACGCGTGGCCCACTTACTGCCGCAAGCTTATTTAAAGCGCCTCATGGCGGTTCCGCTACGCTGCAGAGAAGGATTAAGGACGGGTATGACCGAGTCTCGTGCACCCGGTTCCCGCTCCCAGGCGATCGCCAGCAACGCCCAGTTTTCCTTAAAACCTGAGCCGCTATCGGGATGCAGTCACTGTAAGCTGTTCCGGCATCCCGTTAATGGAGAGCGGCCGCTAAGCGAGTACCCTCCCCTGTGCGAAGCCCGAGTGAGGCGGCGTTTAAAGCGTCGACCCGTGCTAGCTGGGGGTTCGGGGTGCGGAGACGGCTGGTCTCGGGGAAAGCCAACATTAGGCGCAACAAGTGGGGCTGGCGTTGAGGAAGTGGCGGGGGTGGCCCGAGTGGTTGACGAGTGAGGCATCTCGGCCCGTCACCATGGTTTCCAAGGGGTATTTATCACAGCAGCAGAATTCTCTTTCTTGAAGTGTTGCCCGCTGCCAGCACAGACTCGACTCGGAGCCGTGGCCAGTCTGAGCTGCTGCAGATGACTGATTACAGAGCACCAGCCACGCCGGTGACAGCAAAGCGCACCCTGGTGAGCGTGCGGCAGCGGTGTCACCCGTTAACGCATCGGCTGTGAAGCGCCAGTTTGCTGCTCCTGCTGGAGGCTGCCGCTGGTTGTGATTCTCACCTGTAGTGATGTATCTGATAAATGGTAATTTTTCTAAGATCTCACAAAAAATAGTGCTTGTGGCTAACTAATGGGTTCCCCGGTGGGTTGGCTGATTGCTAGCGGGAAGTCTTGGTGATGGTTTCAGCTTGCAGAGACTTATCGTTGCTTTCGTGTTCCAATGCAATGGGGGAAAATCAGCAGATGCTGTTGTGCTTTGAGGCAGGGCCGCCCAGGTGGGAGGGCGAGGCCAACGTTGCCACCCTCCGTGGCTGAGGGGAAATTAACTCACTCTGGCTATGAATAGCGGGAGTAGCCTGAAGATGTTTATATATGCAAATGCAGGTAAATGGCAATTTCTGCTGTCAGAAACAAAAGGTGCTAGGAAAAAATATAATTAAAAAAGACCAGTAAATGACCTTATACGAAACCTCAGCCCAGGACTTGTTTTGTTCAGCCTGTAGAAGGCTCTAGGGAGAGCTTACAGCAGCCTTCTAATGTCTAAAGGGGCCTACAAAAAGGCTGGATGGGGGCTTTTCGCAAGGACATATAGGAATAGGACAAGGGGGAATGGCTTTAAACTGACAGAGGGAAGATTTAGATTAAACGTTATAAAGAAGCTCTTTACTTTGAGGATCGTGAGATACGGGGACAGGCTGCTTAAGAAAATGTAGCTGCCCCATCCCTGGCAGTGTTCAAGGCCAGGCTGGATGGGGCTTTGAGCAACCCGATCTAGCGAAAGGTGTAAAGGTGTCCCCGCCCATGGCAGGGGGTTGGAACTGGATGACCTTTAGGGTTCTTTCCAAATAGAACCGTTCTATGATTCTGTGATCTGACCGAACAGTTCGGTATTTGGAGCAACTTTTATACTACCTTATAGCCTGTAATGCCGAATACCGCGTTTCAACGACCGCGCGGATCTGTGAGCTCACTTCACAAGAAGTCAGACGGAAAGTGCCAGCAGCTACCTGGGACCGAAGGAGAAAACAGCGGCCACAGCACGATAGGGTGGCACGCCACCTAAAGTCCCCAGTGCAAGGGCTTCAAGACCCTCTTTTCGTGCCACTGCCGACCCACAGTGGAATGTTTCCTCGGCAGCGCCGGTGGGTGGGCACGACGTTCCGCGCCCGCCTCAGGACCCTCCCCGCCGCGCTACCGTCACTTCCTGCAGCTGGTCCTGGCAGGGTTTTCGGCCCCGGCTCCATCTGCGGCCTCTAACGCTGTGTGGAGCCGTGTGGGGCAGCGGCGCTGCTGGGGGTTGGGGCCGTCGCCCTTAGCCCCCGCCCGGTGGTAGGTGCGGCGGGGCTCGCTGGGGGGCCGGGGTGTGCGCGGCGAGCGCACGGTGTGGCCTCGGCGCGAGGCACCGGCGTTTTAGCGGGGCTGGGGTCGGCTTTGCCGGTCGGTGCGGCATTGCGGGGGCTCGCAGTGTTCCTGCTGTGCTCGGGAGCGTTTACGCCCCTTCGGTAATGCGGGTGTCTGCATCTACTTCTGCTCTGCGCTGGTTTCATTGCTGCGTTTCCAAAATCGTGTACGGTAAATAGTTGCTTAAGTTGCGGTTTTACAAGGTATTACAAGGTTATGCATATCCAGGCTTTCTTTCTTCCTAAGAGCCCATCCCCCATTCTTAGAGGCATGCAGCTTTAAGAAATAAGATGTCTGGGGAGACCTTCGAGCAGCCTTCCAGCGCCTAAAGGGGCTACAAGAAAGCTGGAGAGGGACTTCTTACAAGGGCATGTAGGGATAGGACAAAGGGGAATGGCTTTAAACTGGCAGAGGGAAGGTTTAGATTAGATATTAGGAAGAAGCTCTTTACTTTGAGGGTGGTGAGGCACTGGCACAGGTTGCCCAGAGAAGTTATGGCTGCCCCATCCCTGGCAGTGTTCAAGGCCAGGTTGGATAGGACTTTGAACAACCTGGTCTAGTCGAAAGTGTCACTGCCCATGGCAAGGGAGTTTGAATTAGATGATCTTTAAGGTCTCTTTCAATCCTAACTATTCTCTGACTCTATGAAATGTCTGCCCAGGATGTCAGGATTTACGCTGTGGTTTCCGATGCTGATGTAAGAGCTGCTAAATGCCCTCTTGTTTCTGGGTTACTAAATGTGTATCCTCATCATCAGAGGGTTAGTGGGCTTATACCTTGATGTAGAATTGTGTATGATGTGTGTTTGGTTTGTGTGCTGTTTTCCATCCCTACAGCATTATAAAATAACCTTGCTCTTCATGGTGAGGTTCTGTAGGCCTAGTCTATAGCCAAAGGGAAATTTTCTAACAAAGTTAGGTTAACTGATGTCAGTGTTCTGAGAGAAAAGGGGACTTGAGAAGTTTCTTATCTCGGAAAAAAGCCCACCACAAAACTTACAACTTGTTTGTTGTTTGTATAGATTTCTATCACTGTTATTAGTTGCCTTAACTGCATTTAAAAACTAATTTTGATGGGAACATATGGCATATAGATGTCTCACTGTGGTTTATACTTATGGCCAAGGATGGTCATGTTGTATATATGTGCCTTCCCCATTAAATGGTGATTTGAGGCTATTCCAGTTCCTTTTCCAGAAATGTGCTGTCGACAGGTTGTTCCCTGTTGTCTGTGCCACCAGCAGTGCCTGTCTGCTACCAGGCTGTCGTACTTGGGGCATGGAGGCTGGATCTTCTTCTTCAGTGATGCCCTTGGGATGCCCCAGTCTGAACGTAATGTGTAGGGCTTGTGCCCCTGTTTCCCTTGTGTCCACCTGAGGACAATGGGCACAGAGTGGAAGTATATTCTCGCCTGTACAGCTTGTAGGAGAAGGCATGCTGAGATCTGAGAGACGCTGTCCTGAGCAGAATGTTTCCTCAGCTCACCCTGGAGAGCTGCAGGTCCTTACCCTGCCTCAGGCTGTATACTGTTATGAGTCCTTTGTGGCGGAGATTCTTTTGCTGTTTTGCAGTGTAAAGATTTTGCAGCTTCTCATGTGAAAGGAAAGGAGGAGTCAAAAATGTCCTGTTACCCTGTCCAGGAGAAAGTATCTGTGACAACCAGCAGTGGAGGGTTAAAAGGGCATGTAAATAAGCTGAATTGGATTTTTTTTTTTTATTTGCTGTCTTAAATGATATCTGTAAGAAAGAAATCAACATAATTTGAACAATTTCAGTGGTGAAAGGTCACTGTTAGAAGAAAATCAATTGCCTGTGCCAAGTCAAGAAGTTCTAATTTTAAAATTGCCCATGCAGCCTTAATTTTACCTTCAGATTACTGTGTACCCTAAGAATCAGTAAATGACTTTACGATTAAAGATTTTCTAACAGTATTACATTATACCTTTTCCCCTGTGTGTGCAAATACTCTAAGTACTGTATCCTGTCTTGTATATGGCAGATCTCATCAGTGACATTTGCGTATGGAAGACGAAGTGCAACAAACTGTCATGCAAAATTAAGCAAATGGATCCCAATTGCCATTTACTGCAGATCTCTTTATATTGCTCTGTGAAGTATTTAGCTATAATTTGCTCCCATTTTAAGGTAGAAGGCCCAATATGCTGATGCAATAAAACTCTGAAATTGGATGGCATGCTTAGTTCTTCTAAACTACCACAATAGGCCTGCATTATGATATATTTAACTGTCATGAGCATGAACATACTCCATCTGTAGCCCCACAGAAATGAATTAGACTATCTGCAGATTACTACTTCAGGAAACTAAAGACAGCAAAATCTTCTTCCATAGTTCTGTTTAAACAGGAACACATGCTGAAAGTTGGAGAGAAGTTAGGTCACACTACAGAATTTAGAGTGCTGGTGGATGTTTGGCCCCACTCCATTCCTGTGTGTCCCCTTCCTCCTTTGTGGTGGATTCCATTTTATCTTGTTTCAGTTAGTTTTCATTGTAGAGGTTTTGATTTTGTCTTTATGGTGACACCACATTAGGTATAGTTCTGGAATTTCACACAGCTTTGGTAGTGATGGGCGGTTCAAAAACGTGAAAACTCCTGGTGGATTTATTACTGTCATAAAAGCCTGTCCCCAGGGTAATGCATGCTGGCTTATTTTTTTGTTGATTTCTTTTTTTCCTTTATTTTTTTCTTACCTTTTAGTTTCTAGTAATAACTGCCTCCAATCTTGTAACATTTGGAAGCTCATTTTTAGAGGTGAACATTTCAGAAATGCTTTTGTCACTTGAGCACTTTGGTCCTACTGATTTTATTTTATTTTTTTTTTTAGTTATTTTTTATTTTTGCTAATACAAAAGAGTCTGTTCAGATTTTCAAAAGGTAATAGAGTACCTAAAAATGCAGACATCAGCTAGGGTTTTCCATAGCTTGAATATAGTAAGGTATTTATCTCCTGCTAATTTTAGTACATTGAAAACTCCAAAAGTTATCCCAGGTAAATGCTGTCTTCTTCTCCAGGTTCCTAAATGTGTTTGAAGTTGAACCGTATTTTCAAAAGTGACTCTGGAACAAAGTTCCTAGGTGACATTTTATTTACCTTCCCCTAATTTTCCGGAAGTGTTATTTTAAAATGTAGATGTGGCTCACTATTTGCTTAAGCACATGAACAAAGCCCATAGTGTAAACATGGTTGCTACCAATGCAGCCTTAGCTGGAAGTGATCTGCAAAGGCCAAGATAATGCTTCTTTTGATCCCAGTGTAGCAGTGAATAGGATTTGTTATAATAAGAAGCTAATAAAGCATTAACAAAAGTAGCTGTGCCTTGATTCATAATATCACTACTCTGCATTACTCTAGGAATGTTCATTGGGGCTTTAGATGTGATTTATAGACTTTTAATTAAATAAGACTCTCAGAACTCCTTATTGGAAATGCAGGGTTAGTTCTAAGAACTTGTGTTAACTGAGAAATAATTGAATAAAGGTTAACACAGGATAAGCTGTCCGTTTTGCAGATGTGGCTCGAAATGTTGCATTGGTTGTAGTTAGCAAAGGAAACATGAGAAATAGCTTAAGGTCATTCAACAAGACCATGTCAAAGAGCCCTTGGGTCTTGACTGTGAACAGCAAGGTTTGCTAAAGTTGATTCCCATTTGTCCACTTTTGTTGACTTACTTGAGAAAAGTTAACTGTAGAATATCTTTCCTCAGGGAGGAGTGTTTGAGGGATGATGTGCATGTGTGTATGCATTTTATATATACCTATATATAATAAATCTGTTTTGAAATATTTGGGTTTGTTTTCATTTTAAGTCATCTTTGGCTTATGCTTGTAAATCTTTGTACATCAGAACATCATTGGCAGGTTCTTGTAATACTTGTTTAAGTTTTGGAGTCTGAGCTTGACCTTGGGCTGCCAAAAGAGGATGTGGCTAACAGCTGTATGCCTTTCATTCCCATTAACATAGCTTTATGTGCTGTGCAGGGTGTATGTCACATCTTATGATCATGGAGCAGTGAGGTGTGCGTGCTGTTGGTTGAGTACTATGGGTGGTTAGTACCCCAGGAGGGTGCCTTGGGATACTAACAACTACGTTTTGGATTCAGTCCACTTCTTACACGTGTATCTTTTAATCTGTCCCTGCTTGTCTGGGATGCTGCTGCTCCTGTGGGATAAAGTGTTGTAAACTGACTTCATTCTATTTGGCATTGTGAAAAGCCGTGAGGTAGAGGCAATGAAGTTACAGAATTAGCACCCAGGATGGTCAGTCTTCCTGTTAGCACTGCTTATTTCAGCATTTGTGTGTCTCTGATCTAGATCTGAAGACGACTCATCCTTCAAAAGTTGCATGCCCACAGTCTTCCTGGCCAATGATTCTTCTACAGCAAGCAGGACTTCTTCCTCATTCTGAGAAGCCTTCATCTCTTCCTATGTCAGTGGCTACAAGGCCAAAAGCCACCTCACCGCTGTCCCCACCAAAATCTCTTGGACTGGGGCCTTCCTTTCATCACACGCAAGAAGAAGAGCTTGCAAAGGTGGTGGAGCAGGACCCTGTACTGGAGGATCTATGTAAGCCTCTCTGCTGTAAGCTCTGCAATGTCACTCTGAATTCAGCACAACAAGCGCAGGCTCATTACCAGGTAAGGAGAGTAGCAGGAGGCACAGCTTTCAGGGCTGCTGCATCTGTAGCTTGTGTAGACATACCTATGCCACCATATTCACTGCCAGTGGCATTGCTGTGGTAGTACAGAGCTAAGCATGGGCTAATGCACAAGGACAAACCCCACTCAAAGGGATTTTGAGTGCTGTGTTAAGGTGACTGCACACCAGTAGCAGCATTTGAATTAGCTCACCTGGAGCTATCTCTGCACCATTTAATGGACTGAGGCTGCTCTGTAGACATATCTTCACCCTGTTTGAATTTGCTGGTCATCCAGATGTGGTGCAGTGATTTTATTTAAAGTGTCATCACTGGAGCATTTTGCAGAAACTTTGTGTGCAGAGACAGAGAAGTAGTACCAAGATGGCATGGGTGAAAAAGCAGACACTGATTTTCTTTTTTTTTTTTTTAATTTGTGCAACTCATTTTTCGCCTCTTCCAATAAACTTGAACTTCTCATTCTACAGACATGATTTTGTAGGGCCTGAACAGATGTTTTCTGCTGGATCCAGCTGTTCACTAGGAAGGGGGGCTGCTGCCATGTGTTTATTACCATCTCCTTGCTGAGATTATGCACACCACTGATGTGGTGGGGCCATTTATGCAAACATCCTTATCAGCTGGGTCAGCTCAGATCAAATAAATTTTGTTCAAGCTGATCTGGTTGATTTGTCTGAAATAGGTTGGGGACTATTTGCATATACTTCTTTGCTGGGAGATTGAATATGTCATTGTCTTACGTTACCCCTTTTTACTAGTACCCTCTCTGCTTAGTGCTATATTTGTGTGAGATATGGTGACCTTCTCTACCAGTGAATCCAAAAGAGTGGTTGTCCATATCCTTAGGACACCAGACCTGGATCTCACATTGCTATTGGCCCTGAAAAAGTGGTATCCTGCTAGTGAAGGGGTAGGATGAGTTCGTGTTACGCTGATTTCTGGAGTGTATCTGCCATGATGGGGGACAGAAGTGCATTTGTGTTACATAACTTGCATTTATGCATATGCCTTACTATATATCCACAATGCATATGCATAGTCTCATGGAGCTCTGTCAGGACACCAAAAAGAGCTATAGTCTAAGTTTTCCAAGAAAAAATAAAATATGAAATAGGGTTTTTTGCATCAGTCTTGTGTTTTAACTCATACTTGCACTGTCATGAAGTATTGTGTATGTTCAGGGTAAAACTATGCAAAGCAATGTTTCTTGTTTAAAATGTGAAATACTGGGTTTATGTGAAATGGAAACAGATTTATGAACTAATTGTAACCTTACTGATTTGTGAAAATTAGTTGAAAATGAGGCCAAATCATGCTGGGTGATTAGCATTTGGGAAAAAGGGGGGGATGCCAGCATCTCTCAAGTTCAGAGCTGTTATTTTCTGAGTGATAGCTCCTTTACCTGAGTTGCCATTTTCATGGCCATTTTCTCATTTTGGTATTTGGATTCTTTTTCTTTCAGTGTAAGATGCTATTATTAGAACAGTGATTAATCTGGGTTCTCGTTCCAGGGTAAAAACCACAGTAAGAAACTCCGAAATTACTATGCTGCCAATAGCTGTCCAGCGTCTGCCAGAATGAGTAATTTGGTTGAGCCTGCCCCACCTCAGATTGTCTCCCTTCCAGCTCAGGTAAGGCATGGGAGGGTGATTGAGATTGTGCTGCTTACTTGCCACCTAACCCCCAGTAAGGATAACTAGATCTCTTGTTCTGAGGATTATCGCAGGAGTTAGGATGTGTTGATGACACAGGAAGACGGAAACATCCTGTTGCGAGCTGTTTGCTTTCCTTTGAAGATGCAGGTATTGATCTGCTGTCGCAGCAGAATATTGGACTTGAAATACTCTATTTCTACATGGCAAATACATTGGTTACTAAGTAAGTCTGATGTGCTGCTGAGTATGGTTAAGGGCAGGTATAAAACAGCATTGTTGGAGCTGGGTTTGGACAGGAGGGTGTGGCATCTGCTCTGCACAATCATCCCTCCATTGCATGAGGGAAGTGTGCTGGAAAAAGTGCTTAGGTGCTCCTACACCCATTGCCCAGGGCTGTTGACTAAGTCTTCTTATGTTGTTCCTTTTGAGGTGATCGTTCCTATGTGTAGTGTAAACAGATTGGTCTCTCAGTGTTCCAGATTAATTCTGTCTTGGGCACATTAGGGGCAAAAGAGATGATTTTTGCTTTCTTCTTCTAGAAGCTGGGCTGCAGAGATCAAAGCTGTGCCTGTTGTTTCCCAAAGCATTAGCCACTTTTGTCTGTAAAAAAGCAAAGAGCATCTGTTATTAGTGGCAGATAAACATGTTGTTGGAGCTGCCAGAGGGAGAATTGGCTCCCTGTAAATGGACATGGTCTAGTGTGAGGTGTCCTTACCCATGGTAGGGGGATTGGAACTAGATGATCTTAAGGTTCTTTCCAACCCTAACGATTCAGAACTCACAGAACTTAATTGGGATGACATGAGGTCCAGTCCTAGGTAGTGGGATGTGGGTTCTGTACCTGCCAGGGTATCTGATGTGGGTTTTGGTGGAGGAAATGGTCCATGGCAATAAAAGGACTGCTCTGGGACTACATGAGGATTCATGTTATAACGTGGAAGTCGGAATTGTGTGTTTGTATCTATAAGCTTGAACAGTATCAAAGGAGATGCAAAAGAAACTCAACTTGGCAAATGCTGCAGTGACATGGCTGTATGAATCACTGCTGCTGCACTGTTCACAAAGCACTTTTTTCTGGATGATACTCATTGAGGAAACATGGTTGCTGCCCTAATCAGTGTGTGATCTGACTAGACACGCAAGGTATCCTTCATATGGCCAGAGCTATCCATGGGTTCTTCCTCTGAAGTCTTGATGCAGGTCCCCTCCTACCCTCCTACCTACCAGGTTTGGCATGTCTGCTATTGTTTTGTTGGGATTTTTTTATCTCTTCATGTGGTCACGGAGCTGTGTAGGGACAGAATACTGCACAGAGGTTAGGTACGCTGTAAGTAGGAGAGAGGAGCACCTTTACGTTTCTGTGGGTCATCCTTAGTGTGAATATTACTGTTCATCAGTTCTCAGCAATCAGGAGCAGAGGAGATAAATCATTGCTGTGGAGTAAACAAGCCTCTGTAGCTATGGCAGAGGTACAGGGTGTTTGCTCAGGGTGCTTTCCTCTCCATATGAGGCTAGGGATTTGCCTAGATCTCGATTTTGCAGATTCTCCTGGAGGCTGAGGTAGGGAAAATAAAGTTCTTGTAGGATCACTGTGGGGAGTACTTGAGAGTGCCCTAATCCATAATGCTCTAATTCCAGCTGTCTTGCTGCCTGATGATGATGCTGATCTCAGTCCCTGTGATTCAGATATTTCAACAATTTAACTTTCTTGCATTTCATATGCTGTCTTTCCCTTTGCTGCTAGATGGGATCCAGTAAACCAGGTGGCCGAGTGATCTTGGCCACAGAGAATGATTACTGCAAGCTTTGTGACGCCTCGTTTAGTTCTCCAGCTGTGGCACAGGCTCACTACCAAGGGAAAAATCATGCCAAACGGCTGCGTCTTGCAGAAGCACAGAATAACTCATTCTCGTAGGTATTGTTCAACTTCATGCTCAGGCTGTGAAAGCATGTGGCAGTGTCTCTGGCATTTTTTTTTTTTCTCAGAAAACTGAATTGCAGCTGTTAATTTGTTTAATCTTCAGGGATGCATCAGAAGTAGGCAAACGAAGGGCAAGGAAAGAAGGGAATGAATATAAAATGATGCAGAACAGAAGAAATATGTATACAGTTCAAAACAGCACAGGTAACTGAGTTGCATCTGTTCTATAGTTGGAATAATAATGAATAATAAGCAGACTTGTTATTCTTCTTTGCTGAGGTCTGTTTTAGCAAAGACAGGTTGTGAAAGGAGCTGGTCCTAGCTCTGCTGATCCTTCATGTCTGCATGTGTTTTCCCAGCTGCTGAAGTTGCTTTGTTTTGTCAGCCTGCTTGTCTGTTCATTTTCTTAGTCTGTATGTGACTTAATTTACCATCTGCCTATCTCTAAGGCTGCTCTAAGTGGTAACAATTTTCCTGCTTTATTTTCTTGGCAAGTGGCCAGGTGCTTTAACTCCTGCTGTAGCACATCAACCTGTACTTGCACTCCCATGACCAGAATGAGAAAGCATGTTAACCTCCCTCCAGGACCATCTGTTCCTAGAGTGGAGTCCTTCTTCAGGTATTAGGTACTAACTTTGCCTCTTTGCTATGATTTAAAGCATGTTTTGTAGTGTCCAGCCCAGTGTCTTTTTTTTTTGTGTTATGAGCACATATTAGTTAAAATCCTGATTCCTTGTGAAGCCTGGTTTAATTGTGTCATTCTAATCACTGTCATGTGGAAAAGATGAATCTTCTAAAGTTCTATTAAATATTATTTTGTGATAATTTTAAACTGAGGCAATTTATCCAAAGATTGTTCTAATTCTGGAATGGGAAGGTTACAAAATAAAGAACTGATTCATCACTTAAATTATTTCTAATTTTCAAATTCCTATTGATTCTTAATAAGACTGGGTCACTAAGTCCACTCTGTTGCCTTAGAAAATATCAGTAAGTACTGCTCCCTGGTGTCACTGTAAATCTGGACCTCGGTGGAAAAGTCATAGGAAAATAAGGTTCAGGCTCAGTTGAGGAAGCTAATATTCAACTGTTTTTTAATTGTTGAGTTTAGAAGTTGTCTCTGAGCTACCTCAAGCTTTTCTTTCTTATAGGTAAAACGGACTTTTCTGTTGACTCCTCAGGTCCCTACTTCAATCCCCGCTCACGCCAGAGGATTCCTCGGGATCTGGCCATGTGTGTCACCCCCAGCGGCCAGTTCTACTGCTCCATGTGCAACGCCGGGGCCAGCGAGGAGATGGAGTTCAGACAGCACTTAGAAAGCAAACAGCACAAAAGCAAGGTGTCCGAACAGCGTTATAGGAATGAGATGGAGAACCTAGGCTATGTACAATGATGCATCACCCTTGGTAGTAGTTTGCAAATAGAGCAGCTTGTCTCTTGCCTGCTGTTTGCCACATGCCCTGCTTTGTGCTCCATTTGATAGGAGTATGCTCTCGAGCTGTACATGTAACACCTGCAAACTTAATGGTATGGTTAGTTTTTTTTCTGTCATAGTTGGCAGGATGACGCTGTGCAGGACATGAGTGTTTTTGATGTTTGTTTGCTAATTATCTAAGGCTCTTCATTGTATTGAGTGGCGGGGAGGAGTTTGTCTACTCCCCAGCCTTCTGCATGAGTATGCAAAGCCCAGAAGTGCTGGGAACTTCTGTGGTTCTACCACACAGGTGGACCATGTGCAAAGCCTACTCCCCTCTTCACATACCACAGAGCAGTGCTCCAGAATGCCTCCCTAAAGCAGACTGAATCTCTGGGCAGCTTGTAAAAGAGGGGCAGGAATGGGGCCTGTAAATGAATGAATTGAGTGGTGTTTTGCCCACAGATTGCTGCTTGTGGCTCCCATTAACAGCCCAGAGTAGGTTCTTTACACATTGTTGTAGAAAAGCCCTGCAAGACCTCGGAGTGTCTTGTCTTTTACTGCTTCCTCTGTGATGCAGATTTCATTGTGAACATCTGACATTGGATACCAGCTGATTAGCCCAATTCAGAGCTACTCTATTCTACCAGTTAACAGTGAAAAAAGATTCTCAGTGTTGTTGACTGGTCACCTTAATACACCATGGCTGTAGCTCATCTCCCTGAAGAGAGTATGTGGGGATCTCAGTGGCTTAATGAAGTGAATTGGAAAGCAAACCTGCTCAGGTGATATGTGCTGTGCTCTGATTCTGCCTTATACTGAGTAGGGTTGAGAATAGGTTGAAAGGAGCTGTCAGCTGTAATTGTTTTGCAAGTCTGAGTTTTGGTCTCTGGCCCACAGCTTTATGGCTCTGGGGAGCAGGGCTGCCTGGACCCTTTGGAGCAGATATTGGTGTGCCTCACTTTCATGCCATTCCCTGGACAAAGCCCAATAGGTGTTATAGAGGAGAGCTGAAATACTCTTTTGCACTAGAGCTACCAATATTGAATGATTTTTTTTCCCCTCTATCTTTTCCCATCTCAGGGTGGGTTTTAATTCCATTCCTTAGATGTAAACTTCACTGTTTTAGGGACCATCAAAAATCCAAAGTTAGGTAGAATGTAAATGTCAGGGATGATGATTGATTGAGTAAGAGCTTTTTGGCCATACAGAAGTATTCATGAAATTTGTTAAGCAACCTTTTTAAGGATAGACAAGCCCAAAGATGTGTCTGCTTTGATTTTTCTTAGTGAAAGTAGAAAGGGGATAAGGAACAGAAGTAGGGCTGACATTTATTTTTCTGTTCACTTGGGTAGATGTGAGGAGCTGTGCTTGGAATCCAGTTCAGAGTGTTTCTAAAACATTGGCTTCAGTGGCAAGTGCAGAATATAGGTAACCACTGCTGGACCTGATTCACCACTGTGCTGCTATAGCTGTATGCTGGTAAAGCTTCATTGACTTCAGTGGCAGGTGCACAGTGGGGGAAAATGAAGCATCATGGCTTGTCTCTCATTCCTTTTTAGGCATTACATTGAATTAAATGCAGCTCCATTGGTTTCAGTAGCATTTTACCAGGGATAAAGTCTACCTACTTTGTAATGGTGAAGGTAGCTCCCCACCACCACCTTTTTTTTTCCTTTTTGCCATTCTGATCCTGCCTCTTGCATTGCAGGAGGACTTTCTGCTTGCCTTAAAAAAATGAAAAATGAATAAACTAACCAAAAATCCAGATAGTTTTTATTCATCTTCCTAGTTCACCTCAGAAAGGTTTGTTGCACTTGGCTGCTCCTCAGAGATTGAGTATTGTTATCTTTAGCTACCTGAGAGCATCAGGTACACCTTAACCTTAGCATCAGGTACAACCTTACTGCAGTCTTCCTAAATCCACTCAAAGCTAACTGTTGCATAGTGGACAAAAGCAACCCCCTGCATGATTCCATGCTGATCCTTGCCCTGCAGATACAGGCATAGAAATGGGCATCTTCTTGACTGGGATTCCCTCCCTTCCTTTGTGCAAAGCCAATGGATTTGTGCACTGGAACACATTAGAAGGTAGGAGGACACGTGCCCAAGTTGCGAAGCACTAATTGAGCAGGTTTGACAGCCTGTAAGTCTGTTTCTTCTGTGCTTTCTTGCTCCTGGCTCATCCTCTGTGCAGCCTTGAAGAACATTCCCCTTGCAAAAATCTCTCATCAGCTTTTTCCCCTCATCTTTTGCAGTCAGACAAGGACTCTGTTTGGTTTTTTTTTGTGTTCTGTCTTTTCTTTTGCCAGTCTGACACCACTGTACAGGGACAGAGAGAACTGGATGAGCCTTACCACACTGTCCTTCACCAGAGTGATCCCTGCATTATGGTTAAACATCCCCCTTGCTGCAAATTACAGCGTGGCATTTCCCACAGGCTGCAATTAGTAGCAGAACAACAACACTGTGAAATACGAGCTGGAGGAGCTGTAGGTACTAATGTCGAGCGTGTTGCTAGGGTCAGGAAGGCATTTTTGCTTGCTTTCATGTGTCTCAAAAATCAGCTGTTCACCACTGTGCTTTCGTTGCTGCCCCTGCTCCCAGCCCAGTGATCTGCTCCTCATTTGGCATTTCCAGTGACTGACAGAGGTGTCAAAACTCAGATTGCTCTGGTGTTACCTCCTAGTAACAGCTGGTGCAAATGTACCACAACAGGCCAGTGCTAGTGCATTTGGGATGGTGTGCAAATGAGGTGCGAAGTCCTGCAGGCTCCTCTCTGCATGGGGCCACATCTGGTTTTGAGGAATGGCTCCAGTCTACCTTGAACAGAGATCTGTATCTGCTTTTGTTCAAGGGAGTGCAACAAGTGAATGTCATCATTCTGAGAATTTCAAAGTTGTGGGTTGTATAACAGGCATAAAGCAGATTGCGTGACTCAAGTGACAAGTGTAGAACAGGTTTCCTACATGGGAGGAAAGATATTTCTTGCTGGGAGAAGCAGCTGAGACTCGCTTTTCCCCAGAACTCTGTTGCGGCCTTTCCCTACAAGTGACCAAAGCTTTCCTTTCCCTCTTCAGCATTGCTTAACAGTTTGTGATCTTCCTGCTCTCCCTCTAGCATAAAAAATTGTTGTCTGCAAAGAGAAAATACCCCACTTCACTAACATCTTTAGGGTTCAGGACAATCCAAACTCTTACTGTCAGATAGAGAAACTGGGGGGATCCTGACTTCTTTATTTTTTGGGTTTTTTTGTGAAACGCAAAGCTGTTCTCTAAATCAGTGTTCAAAACACGTATTGAAAACATGTCCTGACCATACCCTATTTGACAAAGATGGGCTGGGGACAGTACTGTACAGCTATAGTACCATTTTCCCCAATTAATCTTTTTTTCATGTTAAACAAAGTACCAAACCCAAGAAACAGGACTTTTGTGAAGCTGTCACATTGGCCAGTAGGTTAATGACCATTGCTGCTAGAAACAAAATATAACTCATTGTGTTCATATTTATTTTACTGTGCTGACCACTAATAGATTTGTTAATATTTAAAGCATTATTCTGTAGGTTGTTTTTGTTTAAATGGAAGACTCAACATCGCACTTTGCTTTTGGATCAGAACTGGTATTTATTACATTTGTGAAAATGTTTTCCCTCCTACATATGTATTGTTTTATTTCCCTTAATGCAAAAAAAAAAAACCAGCAAAACCCACAAAGAAACAACAAAACCCACCCCAAAACAGATGAAGAAAAAACCCAAATTCAATCAGTGGATCTTCTTTGTTTCTTTTCGTACTAAACAAACTGGGAATTTCCTTGCAACTCTCTCTTAAATGTCTATTTCTATTTTTTTTTTCCCCCCTTTAATGATTCCTTTGATATGGGATGACATTTTTAGACACATATGAAGTTCATACTACGTTTAAGCATTTGTTTTAGGGCAAGGAAGTAAACTATGTGGAATCCATGTATTTGTGAGGAATTTGAAAGTGATACTATTTTGTTTGTATTAAGCATTAGCTGTTATTTTGCATTCTGCACTAATAGTAAATGCGCTATAATCTTGCCTAACAGTGGTCTATTTTTGACTTTCTGCATTCTTCATGTACATCAAAATGAACCCTGAAAACTTCTGTGGAGTTGCTTAGGATGGTCATCAGTGTAACCAAGTGCAGATTTTTTTTCTGTAAAGCTTCTTGTCTTTTCCTTTTCTAGATGCTCATTATAGGGCATTAGAAGGGAAAGCTATTGCTGTAAGCACGGGTTCATATTTTAGCTTACTAATGCATGATGTCCTTTTGCTACGTTATTTAAGTAATATGCACTGTAACCAGTGGGAATCTTGCCCAGGTCAGGAGTAAATGAAATACTGTAGGTATTATGTTGGTATTATATTATGTTGGCTAGTGCCAGGCAAGGTACATGGCTAAAATTTGTCTTTTACTTCTGTGTTTGGATTACAGCACTCTTAAGGTTTTGCTTTTTGAGGAATGTGTACTCGGTTATGTAAGGATTTGGTCTTGTTCCATCTGAAATAATTTAAAGTGTATTGACTTCAGTTGAGTAGGAGCAAACCTTGAAACCCTTCAGGAATTTCATACTGATGTTGTTTTCTCATATATGTGTTTTTTGGTTTGTGGTATGTTTTTTAAATTTTACAAGCATATATATACAAGGTTGCTCTGGATGAGATGGCTTAGCTCCTGTTGTTTTGAGCTGATCTGACTTCTTTGCCTCATGCATAAAGCTGGAAGTGAAAATAAAACCCACTTTGAAACAAACGTGGTCAAACTACAGTTCTGGGAATCTCTCCTTTTAAAAGTGTGTCACAACTAAATTCGTGTGTTTTATCTGAAATATCTGCAGGTAAAGGCGGGACTGTGGATTTTAAAAAACAAAATCAGTTTTTCAGTTTGTGTTTTGCAGGGGAAAAATGACTTAATTTAATTTCCTTCTGCATCTGTCCAGTGACATTTGCAAGTGCTTTGAACGTATTTCATCTAGAGCCTTCTTGTCAGGTTGGTTTTGTACATTTGTCTTTATTTTCTTTGTATTGTATTGATCCCTGTGAGGGAGGTTGCTTTTTATTTCTGTTTTTCTTCTTCAGTATGTAATAAATCATCTTGCTGTTATCATGGTACAGCCTTAGTGTTTGGTATTCATACTGCTTTTGGCATGGCTGGACTAAGCATGACTGAAATTATTTTATTGTAGCATTGAGTGCAATTACATGAATAATATGTTTTAATACACTGATAAAGGAGTATTGTCCAGTGTAGAATTTATTACTCTGGAGAGGGGTCAGTGTATTTTCAGTTAGTACTGAGAGACAGATGACTTCTCCACCTTAGCTGTCTTGGCTTTAGGAGGGGTTGGGAGTGCTTGGCGTCTGATGGGGTGGGAGCCAGAAGGTACAGGAGGGACTCTGTTTCTGCTGCTGTTTTGTCTCAAGTACACATCACAAGCACTGTGACAGCCGCAGGCTGAACCATGGACTGACTTTCAACTCTAGCTGTACAAAGGTGGTGACAAGCTGAGCGTGATACTTGTATTTGTACATTTTTTGCCAGTGTGCTTTTCCCCTCTTTCATTACTTGAGGGCTCCAGAGGAGCATATGCTTATGCAACATAAATGACTTTCCAAACAGAAAGGACATTCTGAACTGGACCCTTAAAGCAGCAAAATATGGGATATGCTGGGTTCAACTCAGGTAAGAGAAAAACGTTGCTTTTCCTTGGTGCTGCACCCATGCTGTTAGTGCAGTGAGCTGCTGACCTCAAGGGCAGTATCCTGGTGGCACAGGTAAGATGTTCAGGGTGTGCTGTTGAGACACAGCTTTGAGTGTATAAGCAACTGTGAACAGGTATTTGTCCCTGTGCTCGCCTGTCCTCCGTTATTCAGCGCATCAGACCATTACAGAGAATAATGACACTGTGATGGAGTTATCCTGTTTTACCATTTTGATGGACTGAGAACTGCCTTAGTGCTGCTTCTGTGCTAGTAAAATGCAGGAGGCTTTGTGTTCTCACATATAGTAGTCAAAGCTTGTAAGTGCAGCCCTTTGTTGTCTTATGCCCATGCAGATAGAGTTACTTTCAGTCATCCTAGGAACGGAAAGAGGAGCAAACCTCTACAGAGCCCTGTGTCCCTGTTACTGGATGTTAAAACACTACCTTTTTTTAATATTTACATGTGGTAATTGTATTCTATATTAATTCTATAGCAGTTTTGTACAGCCAAACCATAGGGTCATGCAGAGATACCTGGGCAACCTAATCCAGAGTCACAGGCATTTATTAAATTAGGCAGCAAATAAAATAGATGAAAATCTAAGACTAATTGTGTTATTTGAAAGTATAAAGTCTTCCTGCTTCTTGTCTTACCCTGGTGTCTAAGGATCTCTCTTAATTTTCTTTAAGCGTTTTACAACTGAGGAAGTAAAGTTTGGGGAAAAAGTATGTGATTTGCCCAGAAAGTCTGTGGCTCAAAAGGAATCTTGAAGCCAAGGCCTCTCAATACCAGGCTGTTGAAGCTGCCTTATCTCCATTTAGCCTCCCTGTTTACAGGCTGATGAAAATGGCTGGATTTTAAAAACGATTTGATTAATAATTGTTGGATTTTCATTGTTTATATAGTGACTTTACAATGCATTAAGAAATGGACTTTAGTGCATGATTTAAATGGAGTGAAATTTGGCAGGGAGATCTCTCAGTATTTCTTCTGCCATTAAATCTTAGTGGAGAGGTGGAAAATCAACAGCTTTTAGGAGGAGGATTGTAGTGGATGCATGTTTGTAAAGTGCAGGTTCCGGAGGCTCTTCTGTATCCATTTATGACCACTTCACATAAATTCTCTTTATTTCTACTTCTAGTTCTCCTAAAGCATTTGACTGCTGCTTTTCTGTTTTGGAATAGTAATGAGCTGCTGTAACAGATAATACCTGGAATTCATTGGCCCAATCCTTCAATGAATGACATTTCCAATTGGCTTTCTTCCACTGCACTTACTTCACTTCTCTACCTGTGTGAAACAAGAGCAGATCTATTTAAAGTCGGTGGAATTACACACGTGTAAAGAGAGATAGGAAGATTACAGTGTATTATGTGGGACTAGAGAGTGTCTTTGGCAGGTGTTTGCTGTACATATAAAGATGTTAAAAAAAGTATAAATCTATGCCTTGTTTCTTCATCCCAAATTACAAAGAGAAAGAACAATGAAAGAGCAAGAGCTCTAAGAAATGAGCATAGTTGAATAATATGCTGCGTTCGTTGCATCTCTGGAATTTTTTGTAGGAGTGCAGTGTTTACCTGAAAAAGGCAGACTACATGCTTAGTTAAATGCAGTGAGACCAACAGTCTGAAAAACACTGTGAGTCCGAGTATTATCCTGGGTTTTACAAGATGATTTGTAGTTAAAAAAAAAAATAAATGTGAAAAGTCAAATGGCAAAATCCCTGTCCACCAGAAGAGCTAAAGACATATGGGTTAGCACGCAAAAATCTTTTGTTGTGGTGACCAGAGAGCTCATTAGCTGAGATGTCTTGGGTGACATGGTTTAGGGTGGGGTGTCCCTTCCCATGGCAGGGCGGTTGGAACTAGATGATCTTGAGGTCCTTTCCAACCCTAACTATTCTATGATTCACATTCTATGACAATGGCTTCGTTTTGCCCTGTGTGAACTTGTATAGGTGGGGATTGTATAAGGAAAGGGTGGAAGCTTCTGCTTGAGGTAGGGCTGGCTGTTGTTTCAGTAGCCTTGAGGGGTTCATCCTTTTCTCCTCTGACCTACCACTTTTGTGTGTGCATACATGTGAAGCAGTCCCTTAAAGGACTCTTCCTCCTTGGTATTACCCACTATTTATAAAAGATTCTTTTCCAGTGGCTCCTTAATGCAGCTACCTCTAATACTTTTGCAGTATCTTAGCAGCAGCACAACCACTGAATTCTTTGTGAGTCTCAGGCAAGTAGCTTCTGTTTGTAAAAGCTGGTGAGCACCTGCTACTTGTGTAACAGTGATACTGTGAGGATGTTTGGATTAGCAGGTCCAAATTCAGACAGGAACAATGCAATTTATCTCCAGGATATCACATTGATTTATGTCAGGTGGGATTATGGGCTGTTTGTTGTACATTCTGCTGGTCAGTCTGGTAGCTAGCACTAAAGTACTCAGGCATTAGAACTGGATGCTTCTCATGCCTTCTCTTATGACCGGTCTCAGTGACTATGTCTTCGAGGTTCTGTTTTTTACTACTCTATTTTTGGTTTACTTTGTCACAGTCACAGAAGTGTAATTAATAGGACAGCTTTTAATAAAGGTTTTTTTACTAGTGTGAAGCACAGATTTTTTTTCTTGCACAAAGTCCAAGTAATTTCTAATTAATATTATTGAAAAATACAAAGAAAAGAGGTAACAGAAGAATATAAATAAAAACAAGGCAGATGTTTCAAGGTTGTGGTGACCCCAGGCACACAAAACTGAGGAGTTAAAAATAGAAGGCAGCAGTGGATAGTATCAGTCTGCTTTTTTGCCTATCCCACAGTCTCAAGACACATGCCGGATGTTCAGCTGCTTTGTTTGCAATTATACCCTTGAAATAATGTCTGATAAATCTGAGCTGTAATGCTGACTATTTGTATTAGTCTTCCTTGATCTACTGCAGTCCTGACCCATAGGCAGGATGCAGAAAGCTCACAGATCTTTACATGTGGCTGAGCACACTGCACCACACCTGCACTCTCTTCCCACAAAGGGAAAATGCAGCAGAGCAGGGTTAAGCCCTTGTCCTTGGGGTGGGTTGTGTGTTAGCCTGGCACCAGCACAGAAGGCATGACAATTGTTAAAATATAAGCTGTAGATGCATTCCTGAAGCTTTGAAGGAAGCATTGGAGGTTGCTGGTGAAGAGAGTATGAAGAGAAGCTCTAGAAGTTCAGGGTGGATGTGGATGCATGGAGTAGTATCTCTTCTCTTAAAAGGTTTCTCAGCAGAGGGACGCTCACATCAGCCTGGAGTCCTTTCATGCATTGCCTACTGTCTAATATGTGGGACAGATTTCTGAAGATACATTGTTTATCTAGATTAGCATTGATCTTCATGCAGCTTCTCAGTGCTGCTAAGAAATGCAAGAATGGGTCAAAGCACAGCTATATGTGTATACGTGCTGGGTATATATTAGGACATAATAAGCTTCCAAGGGAGTTCTTAATTTGGGTACAGACTACATATGCTAATTATATGGTAACAGTCTTGACAATTAGCATGCATACTTTTAACTTGCATTTCTGATTGCAGTAACAAAGCCAGTGTTGCCTTCTTCTCTCACTAACTTCAAAGGCATTGTCTTGATTTAAGAAACGATGTCCTAAAGCTGTTACGAAAAAGTGGAGCTGTGTTACTGTGACTGTCAGGCTGCCCACTTAACAAACTGCATGGTAAATGGATGAGCAGCCAAGCTCTCTGAAATGGTTCATGAGAGATTTTAAGTTCCAAAAATGCCAGCCAGCATTTATTGTCATTGGCATACAACTTAATATTCCCATAGCAAATATGGTCCAGGTCTTCCAAATCAGAGCATGCTTCCCTAAAATATCAGAACCCAAAGACACATGGTCCGGATCACAGGCTGTAATACTTAAAGAGAATATAATGTATGTGTCCCAGAGGGAAAAGTAATAATCAGTGGAAGAAATGAGAATATAAAAACAGAAAATTTGAAGTTTCCTTGGGTGATTCTGCCAAACCTTGGACATGGGTCTGACATAGGTCATGGGTTACATTTAAAAACATTTAGCGCCTTAATCTGCTGTCTGCTTGGGTGTTTTCATAAATCCCAGCAGGCATTTTTAATCTCTGGAGCATTTTTGTAAATCTGATTGCAAGTTGTCTTTGAAAACGAGGCTTAAACCCCCAAGTAAGTTAGTCTTTTACAAACTTTAACCCTACAAGGAGAGTCATTAGCATGTGGTTGTGCAACTGCAGTGGATGCAGCCTTTAAGCCTAGCTAGACAACCCCCTGCGTATAGCTGGGGTTGTCTGAACTGCCTATATCAAAATTAAAGACTACAGACCCCTGTATCTGCTAGGTTGCGCTACTGATTTCCAGTGTTAAGCCACATTCTATATAGAAACTCACCATCTCAATACTGCAGTGCTACAGTCAATTTATAAATATTTGAATGTTTTCCTGGAGGCTGGTTGAGGTCACCCTGTGCTCGGCAGGTGCTGCTGAAGATGATCTAGGTTTCCTCCAGAAGCAAATGAAGCTGTGTCACATCATACAGGAGCATCACTTATGCTTGGCATTTGGGATAAGACTTAATGTTCTACAATTACAGTGTTGGATAGCTGGCAGCAGTTTTGCCAGACAAATACCACGTGTCTTTCCCAGAAGGATTCAATCTTTAATATTGTTTTCATGCTGGAGGCTTTTCCAATTTCTGTGTATTAGAAATTACTTATCTATGTTGGAAGTGCTGCCTTTAACCCAATACTTCTGGTGCCATCTACAGCACTGTGGAAAAATCATGGCTGCAGCATTTTGCTTCCATGGAGTTGCTGTTTAATCAAAGAAAACTGTCAGATTTTGCGGCAGATTTCTGCAAAATTGCAATAATTCAGCCTTTGAAGGGCTAAATGTGTGTTAGCTCTTCATCTGCATGGTATGCTTTGAGGCTGTTTCCAGAAAGTTTCCCTTCTACACCTTTAAGCTTGAAAATCTATAGCTGAGATTGCAGGAAATGATGAAAGCCAAGTGGTGCACATGGAAAGTCCATGGAAGGAATAGCAAAATGGAAGCTGTGAGATGCTAGGGTTGCAGTGGTCTAGAGCCAAGCTGAGGATGGGCACATCCACTTAGCTTCACTCCTCTTTTTTAATACCTTTATGTTACTACCTTTTTTAAACTCAAATCACCACCTGCAGTGGAGGTTCTTGTTATGAAGCTAAACTGGCAATAAAATGTAGTACTTATTGTGCTGTTCATTTGCAGCACATGTACAAAGCCAGGTGCCCTGAGTTCAGTCAGATTTCCACATAGACAGCAAGAGGCCAGTTTTAATCAGCATCAACATGCCCAGACTTCTTTCAGAGCAGAGACTGGGGAGCAGCTTTTGCTCCATCTTCACCTATTTGAGCCACTCTTCTTTCTTTAATGGAACCTTGGTGAAGCTGTGGCATTTCTGTGTCACAGGAGAATCTTGCCTGTCCTTCTGGGGAAAGAGCAAGTAGGGGGTGACTGGATTCATTGCTATTTCATAAGGATATAAATAACATACAGGGTGTAATACATGAGTGGCAAATCTGACTGTGCCAAATGCTCATGTAAATGCAGCGATGCACTTGATCGATCTTCTAAGGACTTTTACTGGGCAGTTTTTCTGATTAATTTTATGGGGAAGAGGAGACAAGTAAGCAATCATGTTGTGAGATCACAAGTCTGCCTCCTGAAATGGTCTAACAACCATTTAATCTTTATTCCTTGGAGGAATGGCTTTACTAACTGAAAAATTGAGAACAGTAGAGGACTGAGAGCACTCAGCTCTGAAGAAAATGGGTCACAGTAATTCATAATTCCAAAATAACTCATATTAGTTGGTATCTACCTCCCTGGGCTCCATTTCTTGCCACCTAACTTCTGGTCCAGCAGCTTTGATGCGGGCTGTGATATGCTGCTTGGTAAGTGCCAACCAACCTCATGCCTGTTGCAGATTCAGCCCGTGGTTTCCACAAGGGCTACTGTGTGGCTACTGCAAAATCAGGAGTGAAATTTTCAAAAGCCTTTCGAAGCTACATGTTTTCATGTGGTTGAGCCTTCTGGGTGCAGAAATCCCATGAGTCTTCAGCCGGATAGAGGCTCTGAAGCCCTGGCTGCAGTGGGAGTGGTGGTTGCAGAGATGGCTAGTACCTTGCAGTGGCTCTTACGGGTGCCTGGGGCGGTTGCCCCTTGAAAGATGTGTGCGGGATGCCTGTCCCCACATCCATACACCAATGTCAGTCTGTCCTGACGGCTGTACCGCCTAACCAAGCCGGCTCGGCTGCAGCTCAGGCAAGCTTTCTTATGCTGTGCTCACACCTCCTGATGGCACTGCAGACATACTTTTAGGAATCCCAAACAATTCCCTTCTTAGACCCATAATTCAAGCTCTTATTTAATATTGCCCCATTGTCAGAGGATTTAAGAAAGGTGGCAGTCCTTTATTGGTATCGGTTTGTTGTTCTGAGGCAGGCGAAGTGACGGTGTTTTATTTTGGTTTCAACAGCACACCCATTAGGATTTGAGAGGTGGCAATATCCCCTGGAATCAGAAGAGGGCAGCTCTTTTTTGACAAATGGAGAGTGCATTAACTTGTTTTTGAGAATGAAACAGCAGTCACTCACATCCAGACTAAGGGGCTGTTGGTTTTTTTCATGAATGAATAAAAATAGCACAGTATTCCAGGGCCTGTGCTAGTGTAATTAGTGTATAAAATAGCTGGACCTCCATCACCTTCCACAGAATCCCTGGGTTTTGACTGGTAAAATTAGATTCCTTGCAATCTTATTGCAGTATAATTAAAAAGTAACCAAAGGAATACAGAATTCAGTCTTCAGGGATGCTCAGCATCAGGCAGAAAAAAAAGCATTCGGCAGCTCACTGGATTAATAGCCAGTTTCTTTGTTTACTGCCTAAATAGAAAAAGATAATTGCTGTGAATTGTCGCTCTCTGCCTGTGGAAAAATGTGGAAAAATCAGATTTAGTAAAACATTATTCAACTCTCTGAATGTATATTTTTTTAACTGAAAGATGTTTTTCAATTTGTATTTAACACCAAATCCATAAATTCCAAAGCAAAACATCCTTCTAGAGTGAAATCTTCCTTTGTAATCCAAAATAAGGCATTTGTGACTTCTTAATTTTTCAAGCTTCAGTTTCCAATGAAAACAACTACACAAATTCTGCAGGAGCTTGCCATGAGGTTAAGTCCATCTGAATTATTATTTCCTGGCAAATATTCAGCTGAAAACCTTGCTCTGGTGAGCATCCCTGAGCCCTGATTTTAGCCACAGAGCAGCTGTACTCAGGCACCAACACCAGCCTCCCTCCCTGCCTAAGCTTGCATGTCTATTTTTCGATGTGTGCAGACCTCAGGTAGCAGTGTAGCCTTGTAGCACAAGATAGCCAGGTTTTGCATAAGAAATTTCCCATATCTGGTTTGCCATGATGCCTCTTCCCTGCCCACAACTACCAATCCCCCCTTCCCAGCTCCCTGTGGCTGGGGCTGTGCTGGGGGCATGGCTAGAACCAGAATCAGGAACCTGGGTATGTTTTTAAAGTCAAAATAATCATGCTGGTTCACATGGAAACATGTCCTTGTATGTGCTTCTTACTGAGAGGGACAGTTAATCCCCACCCTCCATGGGAGTAACCACACCTGGATGGAGGGTGGAAGCGGGGTGCCTGGGTGGTTCTACCTCTGCTAGTAAAGCAACAAACAAGAGGTGGTGCAGTTAGCTGCTGAGGTTGAGGAAAGCTAAATATCCACATGGAACTTACACCTCCCAGAGCCTTTATTGGTCCAGTCTGTAGGTGATTTGGAAACAGCAGTAACTCTTTCTAGAACCTCCCCAGTGTCACTGTGGCTTTCAGGCTCTGAAAATGACTTTTTTTTGTAGTATTTGGCTTCAGTGAGGAGCATTTGAAAAGCAGATTGTCTTTTTTTTTTTTTTTTTAAATAGCTCTGAGGCAGAAACAATTAGAGACTCTGTAATAAAGCAGCACTGACTGAATGGGTAACCCAAGACAACTACTCTTTTGATGCTGAAAATAATGAGGGCTGCCCTAAGCTTCTAATCAGGAGCTCAACTTTTATTTGCAGATCCTGACAAGGATAGCATCCTTTAATAACACTTCTGACAGTTCCAAACTCCTGAAATTAATACAAGAGCAATGAGAATTTAATGGAAGCACTAATTACAGATGCTGGAATTATTCTGCTGCAATTCAAAACCTCTGATGTGGAGAAACTCTTAGCACGGATGGGCTGTCATCTAATTTCTATGAAGTTTTGCTGTGAAAGGTGACCCTGGCTTTATGCAAGGCATGGCATCCTTCTGCAAGACATGGGCATCCTTCCCTCACATTCACTTCCATACCTTGCAAAGAATTAGGATGCAAGCAATTAATTCCTCTTGCTTCGGAGACTGTACTACTCATACCCCTCATGTGCTGTTCCATCTATTTCCCCTTTCATTATTAGTCATAATGTCCTGGACTAGCAGGCTTGTGTCCAGGCCTTTTCCAAAAACACTGACTGATTATGCAGGTGGATTAAACCCAGATGGCTATAGCAGTTTGTGCCTAGATTGCCACCTCTGCATCAGAAATAGCTGAAGCGCACATAAAACAGCTCCTGCTTCGCTGTGCCTTATAGTCTGATTTATTAGGATAAACTGGTACCAACAATTTGGTGCTGCTTCACATGGTTATTCAGGTGTTGGTGGTGCAAGGGGTGGGGGAGGAGGAGGCCAGACAGCCTCTAGGAGATGTGAGAGAATGATTCATGGGGAAGAGACACCTCAGTCTTCAATCCATCTATACTTCTGAGTGAGCATCCCAAAACCCACAGATCTTTGGAAAAGCGACTTGACACTATCAGCAGACCTACTCATGACTTGCTCCAGAGCCACCTTTCATCCTGGGCTTTGTCCAAAGCTCACAGAGGTCCTCAGAGACCCCACCAGGCCCCTGAATTCCAATAGGCTGTGGAAGGCGGCCCCTGCACTGCAGGCTAGCCCCCTGTGCACCCTGCACTGTAGGCTGCACCCTTGGCACATGATCTGGCTCTTTGTAGCCTTCATAGTGGTGACAAGATTGCTGCCAGCTCAATGAGATGCTCTAGACACCTAGAAGAACCCTGTCATCATGCTTCTAAAGGTTTTACTTGGTTTTTGGAGGCTGGCTATGTGGAAACAAGCCCACACTACCCTCCTTGTATATCCTGAAAATGCTTTCTCTGGCTATTTAGAGCTCAGGAGGACAAGAATTAAGTTTTAAGGCTTTAAAGGGAGAGCTTTGATTCTGGACTACTAGTTAGAGGTTGGAGTAAGTCACAGACAGAGGGATTGGACATGAATCTCTCTGAAATGTGAACAACTTGCTGATGTATGTGACCTTTTTCCTGTCTGTCTTACAGACAGCTGTGAAACCTGAACCTTTATATTAGTTCCAAATTTTGAATGGCATTAGGTGATTCATCTCTTCTATTAATACAGAATGTAATACTGTTTTCTGCTTAACACATAATGCCTTTTGAGAAATAAATGAAGACGCAAGGGTCATCAAAGAATTATTTAATCTAAGCTTTTTTCTTCAGCCCCATATTTTGCAGCTTTATTGAATGATTACACTCTGGTTCCTGCCCTTCCCCAGTTACTCTGGAGATGTTGCACGAAAGCAGGAGCCACCTCTTTCTGCTTCAGTGCCCATCTTGAAAGGAAGGGGTGTGCAACTTTTGTCAAAAAGTAATAAATGTCCCTTGGTATAACTGAGCAAAGAAAAGGAAGGGAAAACCAAGCTGATTCCACTCTGCTCTATTAATAAGCCAAAGCCACTATCATAAAAATGCCAGCGCAAGCACTGAAAATCAAAGCATAGTATCAATGATTAAACTGAAAACCCTAATTCAGTCAAAGAGGTGGCTTGGAGATTTTCCACCCTATCTGGTCAATGTTCACAGTCATGCACATAAATACAAATGTTCCCAGGAAATATTGCAATGAATCAATATGCTCTGTGGCAATAAAGATGAAGAAGTTTTTATTGCTATGGTAATACTTGGCATGCAATGTGAAATTTGCAGCCAAAAGCCAATGGCAAATTTAATGAATTTTTGAGTTCTTATTACATTGTGAGGACCTTGATAGAGTGGCATTTGAACACCTGTTTCCTCCTTCCCTTCCCCTCTGCTAGTAAGAAAGGGAGCAATAGGTCAAAGATGAATTGACAGAAGTGAAAATGAGAGTCAAGACTGCCTACAGCATTAAATTTTGGGGAAGGGTATTTGTAAACCCAATATTTAGTTCCAAATACCACTGTAATATAGCATTCTGTCTACACTTCCCTGAAGTCATGGACTACACACTGACTCTGGGTGCTGTCAACCACATTTAAAGAGAACAAAATTCCCATGCTGTCAAATACATGTGCTGCAAACCCCTGCTCTGAACTTTCCCAGGACAGTGAGGGGTGGTGATGCTGCTCCCAGGACCAGCGAGCTGTTCTGCATGTTGCATCCTCCTCAACATGCTGGCTGCCTCCAAACCCAAATTACAAAACCAGTTTCCTTGCTCTTTTCATCAAGGGAGGAGCTCTGCCAAGCCAGTGTGGTTGGCTGGTTCTTGGGTTGAACTTTCCCAGAATCATGCCCCTATGTATATTTGCTCTCTGAATAAATACATATTCGTACAGCTTTTTCTTGGTTTACTTCCCCATTTCTTTGGGGGTTTTGGCTACATTTCAAATTATTTTCGTGTCCTGTGTGAAGTCTAAGTTCACTGGGCTTCTTCAATATACTTGTACCTACCATGGTGGCCACCATCCCCACAAGAGATGGGAGGAAAAGGGGACTTCATGAAAGCTCAGCCTTTTTCTTTTCATTTTCTTGCTTGTTGAAGTATTAGGTAACTCTATTAGAGGAAGGCTGACCCCATCTCACACTAACTCTACTAGAAATAAAATTTTTTTTACTAAAAATAAAGAATTTTGGGTGTTGGGAGTGGGGGAGAATGACGTTTTATATAAGCATCTTAAATGTGCCAGTGATATGTGGCCTCCAAACAAATCCATAGTTGTTTACTGGGAGTTTTAAGTGCTATTATAACAGCAGCAAATTGTACAGAAAGAAATGAGTTAATTTCCTGGGACTACAAACAGAAAGTCCTTTTTCCTTTAGAGCAATTCTTGCTGCTGTTAAAGGTTTACCAAAAGGAAACTGCATTTTTCTCAGAACATTATTGTGATTACTTCCCCAGCACCCACAACACCCTTAGTACTTTGTCATTATTCAGTAGATGTGAAAGAGCCTGGTCTATTTCCCATTACAGTCAATAACTGTCTTCCTTAGTTAGCATTCTAATTACCATCAGTTTCTTAGCATTACTATCAATTAGGTGCATCGTGGCCACTCTCTGCTGTTAGCTTGAATTCTTAGAGGCGAGCCGGGTCCTCAGAGGCCAGGCAGGAACCTGAGCAGGAGCCAGACCCCACGGACTTCAGTTGCATCCACTGCTGATCACAGGCTCTCTGAAATGCTACTGGAGGAGAAGGATGCTCTCTTGAAACAATGGACTCAGCACAGATGGTTTCATTGCCCTGTTCCAATCAAATTAATAACTTGCAAGCGTCAGACATTTAATTGTATCTGAGAAATACAATAGAAAAGGTAGTCTTTCCTCTTTTTTCCTCTGTGCTGGATCACTAAGGGCTGTAGTGACCTTGGCATGCAGTGAACTTTCACCAAGAGCTGGGCTAAGACCCAGAAATTAAGCGATGCACATTTCTAAGGCCAATTGCAGCACATGGGAGCAAAGGATAACTGGCTCTAATGCTGCAGCTTGGAAAGCTGGTGTGTAATAGTGCTGGTTTTACCCTGCTCTTGAAAACACATCAAGGAATTGATGTAGATGTTGAGGTACAAAGGGAGTTTGCAACGATTGATGTATCATTATGACTCCTCCACAGTGCCTGGCAAGTGGGATGCAGGACGGTGCAATGCAGGTACCGGGGACTACAGCTGGTGTTTGCTGTGCAAGACTATTTATGCAGATTGGGATCACAAGTATTTGCAGTACTTCAGTCAAAAAAGAAAAAGAATGAATATATTCTGATGAAGTTAAAGGCAGAACAAACCTGCTGACTGCACTATGGTTTGTCGAAAATTATCTTCTCAGCGCATGGTGATATTTGCTAACAAAACAGACTAGATGACCTAAACCAAAGCACATGGGGCTTTTATAAACCTCATATGCCTTAGAATAGAAAACTACTTAGCGCTTTTCTCATCTTTGCAATTTTCTCATGACATCCCTCCTCAATCTAATAGAGACTATTCTCTGGAAATACCTGTTTTAATCTGTGAAAACACAGGCTGCCACCTATTTTTCTCTGACCCCAAAGCCTATGTTACATTTTCAGTATTTAAACTCCTGCCATTTTTTTTTTTTTTACTATTGCATTTCACAAGGGCATGATACATTTGGATTAATTCTGAATAGGGAAACTAAAGCAGACACAAAAATCTGCTTTGCCCATAGTGACCTCCTTTCTCCATTTCCCTCAGCTGAGTTGAGAGAAGACCCTCTTGACAAGTATAACAGCTGCCCATGTGGAAAAGTGAACTTTTAATTTATACTTTTCACTTGTTTTTTTTCTTTTCACAGACATAAGCATCTGGAAGGAGTGCAGCTAGTGCCACGCTGACAGAGGGTTTTCGAGGGCTGCTAGCAGAGGTAAAACTGGCAACTCCAGACCAGAAAGAAACTATTAACATTAATTTTAAGACAGAAGTGTCTAAAGGAGATGGAGGGTGCCTGTGTTGCTTCTGAAGAAAACTCTCAGTCTTAATTATTAACCTCTTTACTGCATATTGAAGGACAAGCTCCAGCCACCCCAGCACTGTCCAGTGTGAAACCATAAGTAAATATAGACAGAACCAGGACTTTTCCTGCAGGATAGAGGACATGACCAGCCACAAAATATTAGCATGGTGCCCAGGCATCACTTCACCTGGACATTTAGCCAGGACTGCCTTTTGAAGCAGGAGATGGGAATTTTGGTGCAAGAAGGAGGAGCAGCCTCCCCTCTCATTCTCACCTTTCTGCCATCTTCTTTATTCATTTACTTCTCACAACAGATTTAATTTATCTAGATGTGCCAGCTCAATGAAACTTCAGTTTCTTAACTGCTGCAACAATCTCACCTCACCTGCCTTTTGAAAATAGAAAAAGCCATGCAGCTGAAATAGCCCATTTTGATTAGTATTTTAATGCTTTTTTTGGTTCTTTCTTTTCTTCACATCATAGAAAACTTCAGAAGTTCACCTCAGCACCTGAAGTGCTGATTTCAATTTACATTAATTTCAGACACCACAAAGTGATTCCCTAATAGCTGAGAGCATTAACACTTTTTTTTTTTAATCATAAAGAATGAAGAAAAGGGTCTAAAAGAAATCCATATATTGCACATAATAACAATTCTCAGTAATCGAATACCCCTAATGTCCCAATGAAAGTTCTAGCAATAAAATATATACAGCTCCCTCTTTGTCTGTTCATTCTTATTTATTCTTATTTCACACTTTTTATCTGCTGAACTTTTCAATTTTCTGAGCAAGATGAGAAAAATGAAATCTTGGTGCTTGATGCTCAGGAGCATCTCATTGAATACAAGAGTTTCTTCTCTAGCTACTGGTAATCCGCCCGCCTTTCACAGATAAGGGGGAAGAGCGAAAATCCTCACCCTGAATAGGGTTTTCCAGTTATAACACAAGGTCTTGTGCAGAGTCTCCAGAGGAGAACTTCAAAGAATGGTCACTTAAAAACCAAAATTGCAATACATATACTGAAAAAAAGGCCATAAATTTTTTTGTTGTTGTTGGTTTTTTTTGGAAAACTGAAAAATGGCTCTAACAGCAATGTGCTTATCCCCCTTGGAATGTGAATGAAGATTAATCCTCTGTCACACTGGGAAAGACTTAGCTTTGAAATAACTGTTATAGTGATTTAAATTAACATATATATCGCACAGAGCAAATCTTTTCCCTCTGATTGTGCCCACTCTGAGCACTTTTTACACAATTTAATTGACTGCCAATTAATGTAAAGTAGTCACACATTTTTAAGGCTAGCACAGACACTTTCCCACATTAATCTGTTAGTTGGCTGATAATTAGCGTGAGATACCTATCCTCACCAACCCCAGAAATAGTTTTACCTATCAGATATGAGGCACTTGTTACTGAAAACCCAATTATAGCTTCATTTAAAATAACTGAGGAGCAATGTTTAATTAGTTACATACTTTATACTCTGGGCAACTGACTATGCACAGACAGGGATGTGAGTAGTCCAAGTTATACATTTAGGTTTGCAAAACCACTTTGTTTTTGGTTTTGACTCTTTTTTTTGGTTGGTTGGTTGTTCTTCCTCCTCTGGTATGAGGGGTTTTTATTGCTGTTGTTGTTGGTTCTGGTTTTGTGGTGGATTGCTTTTTTTTGGTTTTGGTTTCGGTTTCTTTTTTTCCCCCTCTTTCTAGGCAAGGACAACGCAGAAAATGAAGCAAAATATTTCTCTTCAAATATCTATTCAACCTGAAATTATTTGCGACTTTCTTTGACAAAAAAATGAAAGCATTTGAGAAGAGCCAGTCTTTTGCATAGCACCTTGCGGTTCTTGCCCCCATCTGGTTCATGTATCATCATCTGAAACTGGATGAAGGGAATATAGAGGTGCTATTGCATTTACATGACATTTTCCAGTCACTCTGTACACAGGCGCATGATAATGTCAGGCTAACTACAAGCAAAAGCTCTGTTATGTACTTTCACCATTTTCTTCCATCGTCTTGGAGAGATACCCTACCACCCACAGAAAAAGCATTATCTCATTGCACAATTGTTCTGCATCTTATAGCACAGCCCTTTACAAGGAGGCACACTGCATATGTTAGTGCATATAGGGAATAAGCAGCTTCATATAAATGCCAAAACCATGCATTTCTTATCTTGTCTCATTTCTGAGGGCAACTACCTGCTTACAGCTACCTAACTATGAAAACCATCAATTCTGCTAGCTAATAACTATGGTTGAGCCAAGCTAATCATTGAAAGAGATAAAAAGGAGCTGGCAGAGCCTTCTGCTTTCTTCTTGTAACCACCCCACTTCCCAAAGCACTGGTGACTCACGCTTAGATCTTGAACAACAGCAGACACTTTGCCCAGTGCTGTTGTGACATATGCTGCAAAACCACTGGGGCCTCCTTTCTTTGCCTAATCAAAGCAAAATATTTAAGCAAGAGAGATCACGTGGATTATTCTGCTCCCAGGACCCTTGTTGAATTCATTGCCTCAGGATTTACACTGCAGTGACTAGGTCTGCTGGGCACACAAACCCCCCAGACCCTAGTGAATGTTTCATAATGGGGGTGTTGCAGGCATGCTCAGCAGGGTCTAGCTACCACAGGCTGGACTGGGCTGACCAGTCTTTCAGTCCCAGCCATACCAAATATACATCGATCATATTAGAGGTGGAGAGTACATCATCTGGGGCTGATACTGCAATACAGGCAACAAGGACATTCATAGGCATCTCCACCCCTCAACTAACAATAATAAACAGAACTGTCACCCTTCTCTTGCAAAGATGAGCTTCAGCTTTGTGATTTCCCCCCAAACTCCCTCCAAGTCTGTAGATAACCTTGTGGCTTAAGGAACAGAAACTTTTGTCAGGCTGATTGGAGAAAAGCTCCTATACACATTGAAAGTGTCTTAATCAAGGTCAGTAAGTGCCAGAGCAAAACAAATTGAACTTAAGGAGTAAAAACGGCTTTTATTTTCAGGACGACTGGATACTTTCTATTGATTTTTTTTTTTCCTCAGGCTTTTGCAGTGAATCCATAAAGCAGCTTTCTCTTGGAAATAAATGGACTACATATTATGCCCATTCATATAATCCAGCAGACCTATTTAAAAAGAATAGGAGCTGATTGAGTTAGCTTTCTGTAATTGAAAAGGGGCTTGGCTGTACCACTCTTTTTGTAAAGTAATTTATCTGCTTCAAAGTTGGATCATCAGCTGTAGTTAAACTTCACTCTGTTCTCAAGATGTTTGTCTTGTGCCTCCAGTCTAGGCTTTTCCTAAACCACTCTGGGCTTAACTTTTAGCTTAAGTTTGCACAACCTTCAGGGAATTAAATCATAACTAGGAATGAGCTCTACCGCTACTCCAGTCTAACTACTACCTCAACTCCTGACCCATGGCAGTGGATGGTGCGAGGGCAGCTCCTGGGAAATTGTCCTCGGTAAACAAGTGACACCAATGAAAAGCATAAGCTGTGGGCAATTTTGCTTTCTTACTGGGGAAACTTCTTGAACTTACAGCCATCCACATCCTATTGCTCTTATCGTCTCCCATCTGGACAGCTACACAGACTGTGCAAAGAGGCAGAGTAACTTTTGGACATGTAAAAACACTCTCTCCATTTCCCATACTTACAGAGAGTACAGCATTCCCAAATCTTTCATTACCACTAATCATCTATCTTTGCACTAGTTTTTATTTCTCCTCCATCACAGGTCTCAGATGTTAGCTGTCCTACTGCCCACTTGCTTCCTCTTAATATCCTCCCTCACAGATAGAGGTTAAGCCTTAGAAAAACACCTCCCAAAGGATCTTCTTTCTTTTCTGCCTACTTAAATGAATGAGCAGGAGGTTCCCATGAGCAGGGCTGGGAGAGGAGCAGGTCAGTCCTCAGGGTACTTACCCAGGCCCCCGTGAAATGGTAATGGGGGGAGCTGAGCACTCAGTACTCCAGGGACACTTTGATGTGAGGAGAACATCAGTTCTTAGTTTTCGCTCCCATCAGCTCAGGCTGGTTCTGAGGATTGTGGCACGCTGCTCCCCTCCTACATTAGTCACATCTCTCCTTGTGAGAGCAAAGCTCAGTGAGGGCCCTGAGCTGTAACGCCAGAGGAAGATCGAGGTATCTACCCTCAGAGCACAGCAGTTTGCAGACGCAGCTCAAACCATGATTGCACCAGCAAAGAGTGCCTAGGAGGTCAATGTCAACCACCTGAGACATCATGCCTTCAAAAGCTTGAACAACAACATCACTTTGAAGTGAAGAGGTAAAAAGCAAAAAGCTGATATAACATTCTCACTCCCAGTGAGGTACAGCAGCCCTTTAACTCTGTGCCAAGTTGATATAACCCATGATATCTATGGATCAGGACAAACAGAGCCAAACCAGCCGCAGCTTTGTTGGTTGTCACCTTACCTGCAGTGAAGGGTGCAAAGCTGGGTGGAAGGTGTCAGAGCTGCCCAATTCCCAGGAGCAATGGGCTCTCCCCAGAGATGTTGCATGCTGTCTAAGGACTGAAGGATACTGACTACATGGGTGTACTGACAACAATTCCTGATTTGTAGCCTTGGGGGAGAAAAAGCATTCAGAAATCAATATTAGTGGATTTAAAATGAAGTACTGAATCATCTCACCTTCAGACATAGTGGATTTATTCCAGAATGATTCCTACAAAAAACTTACTGGTTTTCAATGCAAAGAGATGTGGTGAGTACAACAACACGGCAGAAAAAAAAAACCCTAGAGAAAAAGGAAAGAGAAACAATTCCCTCTCTCTCCCCAAAGCTATGTAAAGCCCTCCAGATTTACCTCACAGAGAGTTAATGGTAAAAATATAATGAGGTAGCATTTGTAGAATAAATCCTTTTGCATTACTGTTGCACATGACATAGATACAATAATGATATCATACATCAACTATGGTGAGTCTATAAATATATGACTAGAGAATGAATTGCAGGTTTTTTTCCCCTTTTGTCTGTAGGACCAGGTGCCCATAGATTTAGTCAACATACACTTACATGTTACTGTAATACAAGTAAATATTTTTCTGTATGAGGAGAGAAACACCTGTGATAGAAAATATAGCAACATAAATACTTTGTCATTTCAGCTACAGCTGTTCTCTATCTCTTGAATTCTAAGAGATAGTAAACCCCATAATCATTTCCCTCTTCTACAGCTTGTAGCCAAAACATAATTACAGTAAAGCACCAAGATTTACAAAATGAAACAAGTGAAATCATGACCCCTAGCACTACATCCAGGATGGGACAGGGATGAGCTTAAGGATAACACTACTTCCCTATGGAGCTAGATGCTCCATAGAAGAAATAGGGACAGTGCTCCCAACTGTTTCTGGACCACGGGGAAATAGCTCTATGCTCTAGCAGGAAGTCCATAGTAACACCATAAAGCTCCATCCACTCACCAGAAGCAAATATGTCTAGATCCAAGGACAGAGCTTAAATGCAGCAGGTGCGCCAATGGTCAGGTGCAGGTGTGTGTGTGTTGGGGGAAGTAGAGGTGTCCCAGGTAAGGATGATTAGTGTGATTGAGGCCTACTGGTGCATTTAGAGTCCAGCTCTTTAAAAGTACTCGAGGTATAAGTAGTCCTTTATTTGTAAGGTTTTAGTTTTGTCTGTAGCCTGTGCTCTGGTTCTCAGCTGTGCTTCCCAGGTATGTACCACACTATAGCAAGCATAAGCAAGTTTAAAGCCTATTGTCTGATGCCCTTAAGCCTGCTATGCTGTAACTGTGGTTAGAGAAGGAGCTGCTGGTGGAAAAGCACTTTTAACAGAGCTTCAAGGAAGTTATTAGTTTCTTATGTTGTAGTTATAAACCATTGATTTGGTTAAGTCAGTTGCTGTTAGAGGCTCTAAATAAGGATAGCACAGCCAATCTGGCAGGCTGTTGGGCAGTATGGAGGTGTTCCTTCAAACGTGAAATCTGCTTCCTAATGAAAAAGTTAGTGGATGGGCTGCAACCTGCCTACGGTCTCCTGTTAGGTGCCTTTGATTATGTCCAACTATTATGAGGAGTGTATGACCCTGCTAGAGTTATGTGGGTGGACTGGAAGCTCTGGTGTGTAAGGCGGGTAACACCAAAGGTGTAGGTAATGCTTGTGAAGAGCTGGGAGCTGTGTGAGCATGAAAATAGTAAATAGGTGGCCAGGTTTTACTAAAATGTCTGTGTTACTATAGGTAGTGCCCCAGCATTGGCTTTATTCTCCCCAGGACTCTAGATGGCACGAGGAGTCAGGTTTGCAACTGGAGGAGAATTATGAGCTCTTTCTGAAATCTGGCTGTGATCTGGGCTCCCTGGTCAGTGGTGGGAGGCTGTGGCATCAGCAAACATACTGTGGCAAATGCTGTGCCATCTGTGGTCCCATCGGCAGTTTCTTGTGGGAAGTTACTGCCCAAGTTTGGCCCTTAGGCTTGCTTGCTTGGACTCTCTCTCTACTTTCATGTGACAAATAGCTCCCACCAGTGAGTGTCAGAAATTTTGGTTGTGACCACATTTATACACCAGTGAATTCTTCCTTGAAGAAGCTTTAAAAGAGTCAAACTCCATACCCTGAAGCACACATTTTATTTAGAAATTGAAGGCTCTTATTGCATCATGCTCTGGTTTAAAAATAGTTTAAATTCCCCCCTGGACTAGAGAAGAAAAAAGTACTTCTTAAGAAAAAAATCATTCAAATATGCTAGGTAATATGCCTATGCATTTCCTATCAATTCTGAAAGCTGGGTGGAGAGACCTTTCTAAGGAGGGCTGGGAGGAGAGAATCTGGAGAGACAAGGTCAGCAGGAGAAAGGGGAGAGGAGGAAAGAATCACAGTAATGAAATAGTCATTCTCTTCTTAAAAACAAAAATCAAAATCTAAACTTATTTAGCATCCCAACTGGATAGGTGTGGAAGGACACCCCTAGTGAGGAGAAATATAGAAGGGCAGAAGGAACAGGGGATGAAGTTTCACTTTGGCTTGAAGTAACCCACTGTGAAGAGCGCAGGAAGGGTGGCAGTGCCACTGGGGCTTGTTCTTATCCTGGGCTTGGTGGTTGTGTTTCTGGAGCTCTTTGCTACAGAAGCCACTAGATTCTATTCTAGCTGAAAAAATGAGGGGAAATTCTAGTATTCTGAATGAGGAAATGAGGGTAAATTTCATAAAAAGAGAAACCTCTCTTCTCTCTCACCCTCCACATCCCAGGGCATCCTTTGAGGGCTCTCTTGGCCAGTGTTTGAAAAAGCACCAGCATCTCTATGGAGTATCCAAATTCTCTACTGAGAAGTCCAATCCAATAAGATAATCAAATAACATAAATGGGCCTTTATTTATTTACTTTTCCATTGAGTCAGATTGACAAATAATAAGAGGAAGGGCACCCCATTTGTTGGTGATGCATGGCTGGGGTGGACCATGTGTAAGGAAGGAGTGCTCTTCCAGCCCCAGCTTGAAGCACCCCCTCCCTGCTGCACTGCACAAGCCACTGATATGTGCCATACCCATCACCCAAATTACATGCACATCTGTTCCAGCACCAATTAGTCATGTGATATTCGAAATATCAAATATTCTTTCCCTGCCTATCAATGCTGTAATTATGGCCTGTCAGGGTTTTATGCTCTTCTTAAAATAAACACCCAAATGTTCCCATTAACCCTTTAGCTCTCTGCTGCTGCAGGATTTCACAGCAGCACATGGGGTAAGCAGGGACCACAGAGCTCCTGTTTTGAGGCAACATGGGGGAGAAGGGTAGTGACTTGTGTAATGCCAAGGGCTGGATTAGGACCTAGCTCTCAATTAGCTGCTCAAAGGCTTTCATAATATGTCACCTTTTCTGGAGTGCTTGTTTGTATGTGTATATGTATACATATATACACACACTCAATATACTGAAGCTACTGTGGCCACAAGTTTTGAGTCATCCTGGCCACAGCTAATAATTTTTTTGATAAACCATTTTGTTCTGCCCCCAAGATATGTTTTGAAT
This sequence comes from Psittacus erithacus, assembly GCA_009867235.2. Lineage (NCBI taxonomy): Eukaryota > Metazoa > Chordata > Aves > Psittaciformes > Psittacidae > Psittacus > Psittacus erithacus. Next base: position 162,036 of record WYDI02030500.1, read on the forward strand.
GTGTAATCAAAGTTTTACAAGAAAAAAGCCCCCACATTTTAAGGAAGTTTGTTTCCATTTTGTTTAGCAAAAGCCAGTTTGCTTTCAATCTGCCAGCCAAAGATATTCTTGCTTTTAGTTTATAAAAAGGGAATGAAAACAAAAAAGGTTTAAGTATTTTTTTTGAGAAAAGGAAAATTTCTTTCTGCTATTTCACACAGGAAAACAGAAGTGCTTTGTTTTCTCAGCTTCCTGCAGCCTGAGCCCACATTAGTGCTAATTGACATTGTGTGTGCAGCACTGGGTACACTGTAAAACCTTTTGTCTGGGCAGGGGCTGCAGGGAATTTTTATGCTTCATTTTCAGTGACCATACAGGTCATGTGTGCTGGGCTGCACTGCTCACAGCCACTGCTGCTTTCTCAAGCTGTTATCCTTCTGTGACTGGTGCTAAGAAGGCAAGGAAACCTTGAGGTACTTTGGAGTCACAGAGAGGGGAGGTCAAGCTTTGCTGAAGTATGTGCAGCAAGTACTGGCAGTAGCTTAGTGCTGCAAGCTGAATTTTTAAGATACAAATGATCTGGGTTGGGTCTCCCAGGCCACCTCTGCTTTCATATGGGATGAGTTTGGCAGCCAGTGTTCAAGGAAAACCCTTGGCTATGTCAGGATCAAGGGGCATTGGCACAGCCAGCCCTGGGAAACCTGGCCTGCCCCCATGTTGGGAAGTGATAGGGTTTCTGGCTGCTTTTTGGGCTTTGAACTCCCCACTAAAATCACCCCAAAGCTAATTAAGTAAATGAGCAGAGAAAGGCTGCAGAGGAGGTCGTGTATGCATATTGGCTCTGAGTGACACACCCAGCTCTGTTCTCCCCTTATCCGTGACCTTACTCTCTCTACTTTTTATGCCCATTGGCTTTGCTCTGCGGTGTTTTTTTGGAAACTTGAAACTGTACAGCACAATGCAGTTAATAGTAGTGATGTGCAAGCTTGGTTTTTTCATTATTCTCTATTGCTGCTTAAAGACCTAAACATCTTGAACACTTTTGATAAGGTGGCTGAGGTGTATAGATTAAGTTCTTGGAGTTTCTGCTGTGAAGGTCTCTTAGCAATGAGCAATGACACAGCTAATCTGCAGCTCTTAGGAGCTGGGACATGCTGCAACAATGTGGGGAACCACAGCCCTGCTCAGGTAGAATTCTTTTATTGGTGCATCTTCAGCATCTGCTTCTGCAGCAAATGTCAATGTAAAGTGAAGGAGAGGTGATGGGATTGGTCTGCACTGAGAAGCTCAGCTGTGTCCCAGCCTGCTCATTATGGATGTCCTATAGGCCTCTCATTGGCCAATTCTTAATCAGTCTTGTGCTTATTTCTTGAAGGGAAGAGTTTGCAGCTGGTTTTCATCTTTAACAGCTGCACTAATCAAGCACATTCCATTGCAGCCATTTGGGAACAGTCACCCAACTTGTACTTTTGCATCCATCTTTCCAAAAAGAAAAAAGCAATAGCTTCATTATTTATAAGAATATCTCAGGAATTTTTCTTTACAAACACCCCTTCTAGTATCCTTTGGAGGATAATGTTTTGAAAATCTGCTTTTCCTCCAGGAGCTGTGTTGGGTGCTATCTCATGCTAGCTATTGAGCAGATCTGGAAATGAAGCTTATGTACAGGTCTCTCCCATTTTGGCCAGATCAGATGTGTGGAAACCTATTTACAGGTCCCTCGGCTTACCTAGCTGTACTTGGCGGCTCCCTGGCAGCAATGTGGCAGGTAGAGTCCAGAGGCTGAGGGAGGATGCTGCTAATAAGGGCTATCAACACAGTACAGTGCTGTGGTAAGGGTTGCAGGCATAGCCCAAACAAGTCTGCTGTTTAGCAAATGTTTCTCTGCTTCTGAAGGGCTACCAGTAATTCAGGAGATGAATTTGCAAAATGGGTTTAGAGTAGCCCCTAAAGATGCTGGCTGTAACACGTCCCTGCTCTTCTGGCTCTTCCAAAACCTGAGTTTTGTATGTGTCTGGTATTTCAAATGCAATTCAGTGAGGCAGAATGCACCTGTAGCTGTTCAATTACCTAAGCTTACACTGCAGTACGAGCCAGGCATGGCAGCCTGTATTTTGAAATATTCACAAAAGTTGGATCTCCAAAAAGACATGGGCAAATTGTGACTCCAAGGACATAAGCTCAGCATCTGGCTTTGAAAATGTGCCTTTATCAGAGAGGTATATATTACCTATTGACTGAGCACAGTGTGCCTCAATTGTTTCTCTTGCATGGGCCAGCTCAGCTCTCTGGCAGGCTCTGACATGTGCTGCTCTGCCCTTCACATCCTCACAGCACCTAGCTCCAGCCCTTATCTGCACCCCTGGGACACAGAAGCAATTGAAATAGCCTAATTCAGCTTTCAAACCTAAAACATTACCCAGCCTTCAGGCGCTTTCCCTGCTGAGCTGTTATTGCTGCAGGCTCTGCTCCATGCCAAAACCAATTGCCCTTGACAAAGCTGAGCGCATCTCCTAGATCAGAAGGAGTGGGCATTTCCCTGGCCTCTCCACTGTGCTTTTGCTCTGTAAGCCCACATCCCCAGGGGCTGAAACTCCGTGAATTCTTTCCTTATGCCAAATAGCAGGACTGTGTGTGCTGGGGTGTTCAGAGTGTGAAATACCTTCTCTGAGTGTGGTAACTGGAGCCTGGAATTTATTGCTCTGTGCAACAGTCTGGTTTGTGGTTTCTCTCAACATGACAGTGAACCTGAAGGTTAGTGCAAACACCACAGCTGAATGATAACTTGCTTTGATAACAGAATGGCATTTGATTTGTTTATAATAGAAAACGAATGAATGTAAGAAATAGGTTTCTTTGCACTTCAGACATAAAAGCCTTATCTGAAGAGGTCACATGCCCTTATTTGTATCTTTTAAGGCAAAATGTTATTGATACTGTCACAGTGTGCCTTTGAAACTTTTGGGATAAGAAATACTATTATCTGATAGAAAAATATTTTGCTGAAAAATCAGTTATCCTTCTTCTATGAGAAATATCTCAGATACTTGTAGAAAGGCATGTTACTGGGTAAGCCTTTCAATGGTTGTACATGAGGACACAGCTGCTTCTGAGCTTACTGAGTGGCCCAGACCAAGGTGAAGGGCGCAATCCTGCAAAGCAGTGTGTGGTACCTGGAGGAAGTGAGGACTGATGCTGCTGGGCTGCTTGCTGCCATGCTTTGTCAGTGGCTGCTGCCACATTACTTGTTCTCTGGGTGTGACTGGACCTTTCTCTGGGTCTGAGGTCTTATAACCCTGTGATTTGACAAGGAGAAAACTCCCATTGCCAAATCCCTACTTGAAGCACTAAATTTGAACAGTGATTTATTTTTTTTTCTTTCCATAGCCGCACAAGAGTGATATAAGTATCAATATGTAGAAGCTTGGCTTGAACGAATCACTCAGCCTCTTCATGCTCACTAGCGCTGTCCTTGCTGGTGCCCCGGGCAGAGGTGATGCGCTGACAGCAGCTGCAGGAGAGGCACTGGTGTGGTTCAGCTATGAACTGAGTTGCCTGATCTCAGCTCTGGATCCTGTTGCTCACAAATTCCCAGTCCAGCCTGGCAGAGCTGGAGCTTCTAGCCGCCGATGTGTGCTTAGATATCTGTGTATAGCAAGGATACTGTTATCAGTGCTTGTCACTTAAAAAGCATGAGCAAACACTCATTGACTGCTGTTGGCAGGTACATAATTAACCTTGCTAATCAGCTTCTCCCTGAGGAAGGAACTGTACCGCTCCTGCAGGGAATTAATTTTTTACTTCAAGATGATTGAAATTCATATACTTCAGTATTTTAGCATTCCCCTGCTAAGACTACCTGGTCTGGTTGGAGCAGGAGGGATTTTTCTTTAACTCTCTGCCCAAGCAGGGCAGAATTGCTCTGTGGAAACTGATATCTCCCTGCAAATCTGAACTGGGCTGGGAGCTGCTGGAATAATTGATAACACTTAAGGAAAAACAGGGAAAAGAAGAGAAGGGATCAAAATCTCCAGGAAAAAGCATCAAGTGAACTAAAGTAGGAAAGAAAAATAGGATTCAGAGTGGGGTTTTGTGGAGCCCTGGAGTTTGCCTGCATTGTGCTGTCAGCTGGTCCCAGGGGTCCCAGTCTAATGTGGGTCCTGCTAACTCATGTGATAAACTGAAACTCAAAAGGAGAGCACTAGTGTCTGTCCCAAATGCACAGAGCAGGCTGGGTTGGGAAAGCAGGCTGGAAAAACCTGGATATGTCATTCACTGCCAAAGATAGAGTTTGGAGGAGTAGATGATGCCTGGTGAACCCCTTGGCAGGACCCAGCCCTAGGGTACACACCCCAGCAGCAGGAGAGTGGTTGGACTTTGGCTTTAAAAGCAAAACTGGGCCCAAACTGTGGGTGTATTAAACTTGGAACTTCTCATTACTCATTTTTTCCAGAAAACACCCTGTGGAAGAAATCTTTCTTAGCTGTGACATGATTAACTGCAAACCCCTTCTGCAAAACATACCTCTATTTTGCTGATTGAGCCACCTTCCAGAAAACCCCAGATTTCTGTTAAGACAGACATTCTACCCACAAGCACACCATATGCATTTGCAGGCTATATTTATACAAAGAAAGACACTATTTTTTAAAAGGTTGTCCTTGTGCCATCAAAAAAGGCCATCTGGACGTGCAGATGTGGCTCCCCAGCTCTCTAGAGTACTGGTTCAAGGCATTACTGGTGCCCCCATTACTTTTACTCACCACCATTAGCACTGCAGGAATGCACTTGGAAAGGAAAGTGGCAGTGTGTGCAGGAACTTGTTCTTCCAGATTGGTTGTGACCTGAGAGTTGCTCTATTTTTAAGGAATTTTCCCTAGCTGAATTTATCAGTTTAAACAGCTTAATTAAAAGGCAGTCAAAAGCCTTTAAGGGTGCTGCTTTTCATCACCTATGAGAAGGTGAATGCTGTACAAACAGATTGCAAAGGTATGAAAATAGATCCCTGCCAAAAAAAAATTTCCCAAGAAAATACCTACCTGTTTCCTAAGTGTTACCCTAACCAAGCCTGGCATGGCAACTCAGCCCTGTGTACTGTGGATGAGCCTTTGGCTGATGAGTTAAAATTGCTTCCTTGTGGTTGGTAGATCATAAAAGAGGTTTCATTGTTGTACCCTGCACAGTTCCCACCATGCAGGGATTCAGCCCTGCTGAAAAACAAAGAGACTTAACCAGCCCCATGCTTCAGGCTGCAGGGAAGGTTTTTACATTAGAAAATCAGCCATGAAGTTGCCTATGGGGTTCGTGCTTACATTGGAAACTGTAAGGTAGCTTCAGCTGTGTATGTTAAGGCTCAGCTGTACTCAGTGCTGTAAAACCAGGGCAGAAGTGCTCAAAGAGCTCATGGTCTGCAGTGGGAGATTCCCAGACGGACATGGCATGGAGAGCAACTGGCTGATTCTGGTTAGCATGGGAAAGACTACTGCAGGACAATTTTCTGTGTCACTGACTTATTCTATGAAAGGGAGCTCTGTGACTTACATGAAATTTTGCTGGTTTTGGTTATTTCAGTCTCCTGCTTCCTTCTTTTTGCAACTGCCCTCTGAACCACATAGCTAGCAGCAGGACTTGTACTTCAGGGGTAGCCCAATTGCAGTTGTGCATGGAAGGTGAGGTGCAGGCCCAGTTCAAAGCCCACAGCCAGAAGGATGCATAGAGATGTCTTGATTTGCTACACAGTCCCCAATCTTAGTGTGCTGCTAGGCTCTCATCCTCCACAGAACCACATAATAGTAAGAAGATAAATGTAATTAACTTTTTTTCAATTCAGAAAGCTTAAGCATTTGCATCTTGCATATGCTGATTTCCTTCCCAAGAAACAGGAAATGCTACACAGTGCAAATGTGTTAGGCATTGAGGTTGCATTAATTCTTTGTATTTCCTGCGCTGAAGATGTTCTGGAGTCACTGAGCAGGAACTCTGCCAGCTTCAAACCAAATGGAGTCAGGTGGAGTCACTGAAAACAAGGACCAGAGAGAAAGAGTCTGTGACATTGTGTCCGGTGCCTGTGAAGCAGTATTTACTGTGGAGGGGAAGTTTTGAAACAGTCCATGTAAGTCAATTAGTTTTGCTTCATTTCTTCCTGGTTGTTGCTTTGCTTTATCATGTTTCTCCACATTTTGCTAGAATATGGGGATGTACACCATGGCTGCTGCCAGCTGTCAGCAGATGGTAAATCCCAGTGGACACTCATGGCTTATTGTAGGGAAGAAATCTGTGACGACAGATGCAGAAAAGATGAAGTGGCTATTTAGGACTTTGTGAATGTGCCTGATGGCATGGCTAGGGTGGACTGCCATCTCCTGTCTGGGTCTTGGCATGAGGTGTGGAAGCTTAGAGGGTTCTCAGGCTCAGGCATGGGCCAGCAGTGTTTGGGGACTGGGAACATAGTTCAGCCTAGCAGAAGTGTTAGTGGCCAGTGACTACATGAGAGGGCCCTGCAAGCTCCTTCCTCACAGTTACCTTTGGTGACCCTTGAGTCATTTGTGGTGATAGGTCCATAGCAAGCTGCGGGTGGTGAGGGTCAGTACAGAAGTCAAAGGGCTGGTGACCCCAAAAACTCCTTGTCCAAGCACATGAATTTGGGCTGGTGCTGATGCAGCTTACATGGCTCTGATAATGGAAAGCGGATGGCATTTTGGCTTTGCTTCTGTTTTTCCGTATGTGTTGATGAGCATGGCCAAATTCTTTCCTGGAGAGAGGCCAGAAGGGGGACTTTGAAAGGGTATGAGGGAACAACAGATTTCCTAGATCATTAATTTGCTGTTTGTGGTCAAAGTGTTGCTGGCTCTAGATGAAGGACTGTTAGAGATGGCAGCAGAAATATGGGACTGCAGATGTTTTCTTTTAAGGTGACTATTCAACACAGAACTAGCTGCAGGACACTGGAAATTCAGGAGCAGTGAGTCCCACATTGCTGTGCATAGACCATGAGGCTCAGGAGCAAGCACCACTTGCTGTTGAAGCAGGGACACTTGGAGCAACCCAGGTTCCCCTGTGCCCCTCTGCAACATGGGCTGCAGTTCCTCACTCCTAGCTCCTCTCTCAGGGTTAACCTGCGGGTCAGAGATATGAGAAACCTTGCTGGTTTTGACAGGAGAGGATCTGAATTCCCACTAATGCTGGCTCTAATTTTGTTGCTCCTTAGCATGGGGAAAGCCCCCTGGATAGCCCTGCTCAGTGTTCTCGGTAGAACACTTTCAGTGAAGAGCAGTGTGGTGGAGTATTAGCAACAAATCAGTTTTTTAAATGAGGTTGGCCAAATTCTCCATTCACAGCCAACTCCATCATAGCCTCTGACTTGGTTCCTGTTCATTTAACAAGACCTGTACTCAAGGTAGTTGCCTACCAAGTACTGGGGTGTCCTTCCCCTGATGCTGCCAGGTACTGCCATCCCCAGAGCCCAGCCCAGTGTTTCTGCTGCCCTCCTGTGAGCTTTGTAATGTTTGTGGTCCCGCATTTCCTGCTGCCCAGGTGGTGGGAACCATGTCTGCTGGTTTATCTTGGTGCCTCTGGTGATTGCTGTGAGCATGTACTGAGGTGATGAGAGCAGTTAGTATTGAACAGCAAATGCACTGCGTTCACTCTGTGTCACGGAGCAGGAGGTCGAGGTCTGTCTTCAGATTCTTGTTTTTGATCAACAAAGGAGGAAAAAAAATCACCAGTGACTTTGTAGAAGGTGGACCCTTCAGGTCAGCAGCACAACTTTCTGCAATTGATTTTTTGAGCTTGCTGGTAAGTTAATGATAGACCCAGTATGAAGTGGGCACAGAGTACACAAACATGAACAGCACTGCTGTTGGAGAAAGTACTTGCTTTCCATGTTAATTCACTTGTTGGCCTGCTCTTGAACCCTAAATTAAGGTTGGTGGAGGTTTGGCTGTTAGAGGAACAAAGTCGTGTCCAGGCTGGACATTATTTTTCCTTGAAAGCTTTTGTTTTGTTTTGTTGGTTTTTTTTCTTGTTTGTTTTGTTTTCATACTGAATAACTCAAAACTTTTAATGCATGGTTCACCAGGACTAATAAGCAGCTGCTCCTAGGGAAGTGGAGATATGTGAAGGGCCATGCATTGTGCCCATGAAACGAAATCCTGGGCACTACTTCTGAACAGAGCATGCCACCTGCACAAGAGTTTCGTGGCCTTGGACCTGTGTTTGGGTGTAGCTCCAGGGACAGGTCTGTCAGCAGGTGAGATGGCTGTTGCTAGACTAAGGGTTGTGTGTCTGGTGTGTCTTGGTTAATCAAACCACATCACCCAGTGCTGCCCACGCAGAGTGAGGCCCCCAAATGTCTTGTGCCCTTGAAAATCCCACATGGAAGCAGAGGATCCTCATTTCTCCTAAGCAAAGCAGAGCAGCTAACTTATTCACATTTTCTATTTGTCATTTTCCCCGAATGTTTTTCCACTCCTTCCTGGATGATGTTTAATAAAAGAATTGGACTAATAGGACTTTTCTTGTGTTTCCTAGCCTGTTTCACTGTTTGGTAGGAGATAATGTCTAACACTGAGGCTGAGATCAAGAAATTCCTCTGTGGGGGGGCTAGGAGCCAGCTTGTGCTGGAGAGGAAAGAGTGATTGGTGGTGGAAAATGTGCTACTGCTGATACTAATTTGCTTTCCAACCCACCTTTAAGCATGTTAAGTAAGAGGTGCAGAGGAAATGGTGTGTAATTACACCAGGAATCCCTCTGTGTCGGGTTTTGCAGCCTTCTGCAGCTTAAAACCACCCCTTTTGTATTGTTCAGCTGTCTTGATGTATCAATGGCTTTAAACTCTTGCTTGTAAGAGGAGTGATTAAGGAGTTGTTGCTTAGTCATCAGACTTTGCTTAGTGATGAATGTAACACAGTTTATGTGCATGGTGATTAAAACCATAAATGCCTTCAGGTGGAAGGTTTTCAAAGTGCTTGTCCTCTTTGCCCACACAGTTTTGGGTCTGGAGCTGCCCAGCAGTCTCCTGCACAACACATCCTTTCCTTGTGATCTGGGGTTGTGTGCAGATGGCTGAGTATTAAAAAGTGCTTTTGTAATTGAATATAGAATAGTAACTGTAGTTATGGAACAGAATAACCAGGTTGGTGGCTTTAAGAAGACAGATGATGAAACCTCCTGTCTTCCTCATATACGTTATCACATGATATATTAGAAAACCCACCCTAGGAGACTTTTTCTTGAACATTTTAGCCTGAGATGCATGGAAAGTGTGTTTTCAATGCCACAACATTTTGGCTGGTTGGTTTTGTTGCTGTTGTTGAGGTTTTATTCCTCCCCAGTCCTGTGTATGGGATGAAAATAAGAAAATCTTTAATGCTTTCTGCAAACTGAAAAAAAAAAGATGAGTTGGGTCACTACAAGGAGCTCAGTGGGACAGCAGCAGATTCCTTTAGGTTCAAGTCTTGTTTGTGCATTTCTTCCAAACCAAATTAATTAACTTTTTGAAATTAAATGATGTATTTAAAAATGAAGTTTGGGTTGAACTGAATGGCAAAAATGTGTTAAAAATGGAGGAGCTCCTGGAAAAATAGCCATTATTATTGTTATTATTTTATAGGGTGTGAACATGTCTGCCCCCACCCCCCCCCCCCCCCCCAAAATTTAGTGCCCTTCACCCGTCTGGGGGGGTTTTTCATTTCCCCCCTTTTTTCTTCCC